>WJFA01002355.1:0-16301 GCA_009870155.1 Pseudobourletiella spinata | reverse complement strand
CCCGAAACGCACCCATATATGGTCAGGCCTCAGCTTCTCTCCGTCTCTCTACCCCCCTACCATTCTTATTACCTGCTAATCGCAGGTAATAATGAAGAAGCATTAACGCGAACATCTGCGTGCTTTAATGTCCGCTCAAATCCATTATGTTATTGCTATACACCATCAGCGCAGGTACATAGTCACAAGGTTTCTGGGCCTAGTATTAGTCGGGGCAGGATGGATAGGTACGATTTTAGAAACATCTCACGGTCTCAACCGCAAGGCGACCGGAGCTGTGAAACTTACGACGGCGAATTACTTTGAGACTTACGATGACGATTAAAAGTAAGTGCACCAGGGAATTAGCTGAGTGAATCCTGTCTGGATTAGTAACTCAGTCTGAGAGTCATTTCTCAGTGCCGGGAGTAAGTCTATTTGCCAACAAAAACACGTCACTGCGAACGATGGAGCTATGGTATACATCCACGACATAATTTTGTTCAGTTCTAGGTTCCAGGATTCATGCCACAAGAAGACTACGCGCCGGAAAGGTGAGCGAGCGCTATGTAAACAGTCGCAGGACTCCGATAAAACCGGTATAATGGCGGTTAAAGTGCCTCCCAAGCTCCATGTGTAAATCATTTTATTCCCGAATCCCGATGTTTTTATAAAACCTATATTATTGGTTTAGCGTAATTTCCGTGTACTTCGGAACCATAAATGTAAAATGATTTAGAATCCGATCCTACTAACTTCATGGATATACCATAAAACGTTAGACTAAAGCCATATGAATGATCTGATGTCTGGGCCTGATCCCCAACACTAATAACATCTGTTACACCTCCTCGGAGTACCAGAGCCCAAAATTCCGAGTCGTCATCTTAGTCTTACCAAAATATATGCCCAAAATGAGTTGCTTCCCTTCCCGCACTATGCCGACTTTCCACCTTAAATGGCCAGTCTTTCTCGAAACTTAAATATCATAACGGACTCGAAATAAATCAGATAACAAGTGACTGACTATTAGTTGAAATCAGTTATGCCAATAAAAAACTCTGACAAGTAATACTCTCTTTTCCCGTTCTCCAATTATTACTATTTCAATATTTCATTTTCAAAACGTACGTCCTAACACTTAAGGTTAGTTTACATGGCTGCGTTGTTCTGTACAGTGCGTTTGCGAATAACGCAAAGAGATAAAGGTGCGTTTGAAACCTGCGAATAAATGTTGAAATCGCAGCTCAGTTCTCATGCTTGCGACTCACACCTGTGAATGCAAGTATTGTTTTATATCCTAGGAAAGATGCTATTTCGTCCTCACGATCCTGTCTACTTTCTTTCTATTTCAGCGCATAGTTTACCAATTCGTGAGTTCCGCGAGCGAAAACTTCAACCAGCATACAGCCCGACGCACACAGAACTTCAATTTCAAATTCTCAACAGAGCAGACCCGCGTTTCCGCACTCCTTGATTCGCAAGCTGGTTCATTCATGGCGATAACCGATAACGCCATGAATAACGCATGCATGTGAACTAACCTTTAAACTTCCACGACGCGTCTCCCGTCCTACGCGCTTGAGAGAACGCTGCACGTGCTCCGTTCCACTAATGCGCAGTTATCACCAAAACGTTATCCATTAAAGACAGTACTACTATTTTGCTACATAAGGCGACGTGCTACGCATCCAAACAGAAACGTCACACTTCCCGGTGCAGACGTCGCCCTACCGTCGTAATCTCCAGCCATGCTGCCCAAGCTCGTGACAGGTAGTCAATTGATGCAGTACCAAAAATGAACTACAAATTTTACACTTCATAAGCAGTGCTGAGGGAGGGAACCCGTCGTGCGGCCAACCGTAGGATGGTGTGAGACTTGTTTACAAATATTTATTGCATCAGACAACAGGCTGTAGTTCTACTGTGGGATCTCCAATCAGGGAGCCTATACGTTAGATTTTGGAGCTTTTTCACATTGAATCTGCGAGGTTTCAGAGGGTTACGAATTCGGTCTATCATTTGATTCGTTCTATCCATTACGTTTGAAGGAGTCTATGCAGGATGTCCGAACTTTTCCACGGGAAAGTTTTCTCCACCACGTTAGAACATTGTACCACAGTAGTAGGAGCAACCTTCATCCAACCGCCTGGGCGCTCTCTTTACAACTATTTTGAATTGAGCTCCTGGAACTATTCTTAGCTTATTAATGTTGCTAATTGAAATACGGGAAGGAAAATAGTTTTCCACTTGGCAAACTCACGAGTTTTAGGAGGTCAGATGCGGTGGCGTATTACGGCGTTCGTGTGTCGTGCAATGCGCTTAATAATAAATCTTAATAGGAGGGTAAGGTAGGTGTATAAAGCGGATCGGCTCCGGGCTTATAGGGCATACGACCCGACCCTAGTATATACTAACCCTAAAGCCTTTCGCCCGTCTAACGCCTAGTTTCCAAAATATTCAAATGTTAAATTTCACCGAAATCATTTCTGGGAAATGAGACATGGGATTTCTCATCAGGATTTTCATGCGCCCAATGCAATGGTCCCTCTTTGGAGATTTGCGAAAAGTTGACTTGGGGGAGAAATAGTAAAATCTGGTCAAGAAGGATGTTTGGGGGTAAATCTGGGTGGTCATTCAAATTTTCAGATTAGTTTTTCAAAAAATGGAGGTTGTTTTTGAATTTTTTTCACCGAAATTCATGTTTATATAAATACAGTCGAATATTCAAAAATTTACAATTTTGGGAAATTTGGTTCTGTGGTGATAATCTTGTCAAACAACTAATTTTTCGAAGTTAATTTAAATTAATTGAAGGTTAATAACAAGATTATCAACAAAGGCGAAAGGCTTTAGGGTTAGTATATACTAGGGTCGGGTCGTATGCCCTATAAGCCCGGAGCCGATCCGCTTTATACACCTCCCTTACCCTCCTATTTAGTTATCTCAACTGTTAACTGCAGAGTAGGGGAAACACTCAGGACGGTCCAAGATTTGCATGGGTGTCGCACCGTGGGTACTTATTGACGAAGGCCATGTGGTTTGCACGTATATGAATTGTAGTGTGTAATGTGTACATACATCAGGAAGAAGTATCTATGAGATACCTGTCAGCTCACCCATTTTCGCCCGGTTCCATAATAAATCCCCTGTTTCCCCCTCCATCTAGTAGCTGTAATGGGTCGTCAAATAGCACAGAGCCAATTAATTTAGACTTTCACTTCTCTCAGTGAGAGCGCATAATGACCCAGCCTCACACTCTTATCTCGAGTACCATTCAACATTTTTACATCTCTTTTTATCTCTGCCGCTTCCCTCTGGGATGAGAGAAACTTTAATCCGAGTGTGGGAGGGCTAGAATTCGGTGGAAGAATCGTTCCACAAATGCGACATATAATCTGAGGGTTTCGGATTTTGAAACACAAATACACTCAAACCTATGATACATTTTTCTTGACGAATTTATAGTGGAATGATGACGTCCAATAGACCAATAAATAAATAGGCCAATACTCTAATAGTATTGGCCTATTCAAATCCTTGGAGATGATTCACAATATTTATTAAATCAAAAGGAGAATGGTTTAAGGACCAAATTTTTTCAATTTATTTCGAACCTAACCTAGTCGCACAACTGCTTCCAGTGAAGGATTTCGCGTCTGATGACGAAGCTTAGTTGTAGGTGAGCAATTGAGGCCGAGTAGGAACATGTATCTTCACACCCGCAAGTACAAACCTCTGAAGGCTCCGGTGAGTGACTATTGGTGAAAATATGTGTAAATGCTTTCCACTTAAGCTGGAAAACAGTAACGAATGCTGTGGGAGTGGGAGCTGTTTTTTGGAAAACATCTTATTGAAGCATTAATTTCCTCAATTGACTGTGAATTACGGTGAAAAAAGAGTTCAGTGAATGTCTCTTTTCAATGCTCGACATGTCAGCAGGTCAGCACCCTTTTTTTCCCCAGTATGATTCGCGTTAGTTCAAACGCCCACTTGGACCGCGAATAAATTTACCCATCATCGGTTTTTGCTAGGCGGTACAGATTAGTTGGGGGATGAGTGGAGCAGCTGTGATAAAGGATAATTTCTGACTCAGTGGACAAGGAAAACATACTGTCGATGGTTCTATCAAGACTGCATAGATCTTGAGGGGTCTTGATGAGGCGTGAAGCGAATGAGGTGATTTTACGGACGGAAGCATAAACAGTAGTGATTGGCTAGCTTATAGAGGCTATCGATGTCCCTCACTCCATCAAAATACGCTTGCCCTTGTAATAACGATCCAAACCGAAGAGAATCAGACAAAGAATCGTGGAACATGATATCATGATGAAAGGATTTTGCCACACCTACCGTATTGAATACAGTACGGGATGAAACTTGATACAAGTGCCCTTCAGTTTCACGACAATCGAAATCTCAGTAGGCTCCACACGATAATCACATGATTACCTACTGACTGTCGCATGATTTTTGTCCCACGGAAACATGTGACATCATGGCCCAATCAGCACAAATATGATTTATTTTCAATGGATCAAGGTCTGGGAGGTATACTGGCGGCCTTGCAGAATAACGTAAACAATAACTGACGTTATTCATAAATGGTTGGAGGCGCGCAATTTTCGTTTACGTTCGTAGGTGCGGGCACCTGTAAAGTAAATGGAATGTAGGTGGGACCAGTATGACGTTTGATGTTGACGCTAACTCACTGTACAGACTGTCCGTTGTTCGCAAATCCTTGAGTCTCACTACACTAAACTCGCCGCTCTGCCTCCTTTCTGTATCCTTCGATTTCTCTGATCTGGTCACCACCACGTGGAATGTATCTGCTTCGGCTATTATTTTCCAGGGGATGCGTTGAGTGCCCTTAACACCCCGATCGATTCGAGGACCTCAAAGCAGACTGAAAGTAGTGGAATTCCAAGTGATTTTCGTAGTTCCCATCCTCTCAATCTTCTTTTGCGAAGATTTATCGAGAGTATGTATACTATGGATATAATTTTTCGTCCAACTAAAAAGGAATGTTATCTATTGTTGCTGAGAACCCCAGCATTTGCTCGAATGATGTGCATAGGAGAAGCAAGGTCACTCGCAGACGGAAGAATGGGCACGTACATAAGACCATGGACATACTCCGGGTCGGTGGACAGGGGGGTTTAACAAGTCCCCTTTCAAGAACACACCGACCGGCTTTGGGATTTCGGAGCGTATTATTAAGAATTAACTTTCCTCATCTTTGCTGCTGTGAGATTTTTCAGCCGGGAAGAGTTCTTAAGCTTTATGTACATATATAGGTGACGCTCATACTGGAACCTTCACAGCTGGTCCCTCTGAGCGTTTCTGGTAAGTCATTCGACTTGGAGGGATCCTCGACTCGGAGGCTACTCTGTCGGAAAGATGCATGCTTGTGAACTCAAATAAAGATGTATGAAGTTAGTACGGAACCTCGCTGATTTACAATCATCATACTGGTGACGGCTCCTTCGGATCATATTGGGTTGACTGCACTCATGGCTGCGTTTTTGAGTGCACTTGTGCACCGCGGATTGGCGATTAGGAGCTTTTGGAATTAATGCAAGTCACTTGCAGGTAATTTGTGTGCGGTGTCTATTCACAATGAAAATGGATGCTTTTCCCTCCTAAATTTTTCGGCAATTCAACGAAGCTGTAAGTACAGTTGGAATGTGTCCCTTTATTTCCTAAAATTTACCAGCAGTGTTTTCGGCGGACAGGAACACAACCCAAGCCGGCATAAAATCATTAATCTTAACGTGTGAGTGATCTTTAATCACCCAGACCACGACTACACTTAAGGGTCCAAACAGATAATCTCAAAATCTGATCTGGTAAAATCTGCGGATTTCCAGATAATCCGCAGATATCCGCGGATATCTGGCAGATAATGGCCTATCTGATCTGATCTGGTCCACATTCAAAAATCGATGATCTGATCTGACCTGACTTATCAGATTTGCGCTGTATCTGATCTTATCTGAATCTATCTGATCTGCGGATTATCTGATTGAATCTGACCTGTCGGGACCCTTAATTACACTGCATTAGCTGCCTAATCTCCAGCGGAATTCGGGGACACAAAATTGGTTTAAAAAATTCGTGCAACTACCCAGTAGGGAGGATGTGCGGATATTGTTTTTGAAGGTGGAACTTGATGAGTTGGATTCGGTCCTATTTGTAACAGAGAGTTTCCTCCCCATGGACAACTATTGATCGGGTGAAGCTCATGAAGACGGTGTCAATAGAAAGAATTCTTTAGGTACCTTATCAAAAGGCAATTGAGGTTTAAAACGGATGGCTGGGAAAAGTTTGATTTCATTTTGCAGCGCTCGAATACCTCATATCCCTGTCCGTGCTAAGTTACTTGTATGCTCAAACTGGAACATATTTGTAGGCCTGTTGGAGCTGAGAGACTGAAGCTATGGATAGGAGAGATCCGGAGCAGATTCCAGGGTGTGTAAGTTTACACCGCCATCATGTAATGCTATTAATGAAGTTAGGGATTGTCCTTGGAGAGCAGGAAGACTAATCCGTAGAGGAATTCACACACCATTCCGTGAACATACGCTTGTAATGGGAGTGAGACTGGAAAATCCACAATCCGCTAAGTTTATCCGAAGTCTTAGGGCTTGGCCGAAAATTTGCATAAGATGAGAATGCGATTGGGGAAAGTAGTCTACTCCTCCCTTTCCTCTGAACTTGAAGTAGGATTAAGAGGGAAATGTGGACAGAGAGCTGTTATATTATCATTTGAATCCTACATGAGGGGGAGGATGCGAACTCGCTTCAGCTTCCTCGACTCGACTTGATATTTCAACTTTTGGCCATTCGGTCGGCGCGTTGAATTGGAGTGACTTACTTTGCCGTGTTTAGAGTCGAACATGACATGGTGGTAAATACGGACAGTGCACTTCGTTGCTCTAATGACAACGCATTTGAATGAGTTCTGCAGGGGGTTTATGCTCATGCGGCCGTGAAAATTTCTCTCGTATCCCCCCTTCATCATGAAATTGCTAGAATGGAGAAGCAATATGCATGATAAAACACTTCATTCTTATCCGCAGTTCGTACTCTTGGTCCAGTCCTACTCTTCCGATCCCGAGGATCTGGGTTCGGATTTCTACGTGATTCCTAGTCGTCGTGGTCCACATCGTCCAGCTGCAACATAGTGAACCAAATGGTATGATGTGTACCACCGAACGTTATTGTTGCTGCGACGCGCTGGTTGTGGTTCCCAGAATGAATGGGCTACAGAAACAGCAACGTTTATCTGCAGTAAAGGTTAACCCGGGTCAGTGTCCTTGGGTTCATGCTAATGGAGTAGCCGGGGCCATTAAGTTTTCTGCCATATGATCAAAATATGAATTCCTTTACGCCGCCTGATCCGACAGGATAGGTTTAACGGCACAGCCGCGGCTCCTGTATAGTTAGATTTTATGGGATTATGTTCCTTTCCACTCACTAACACAACCAATGAACTCGGAGAGTAACATGGGGCATTAGTGGAAACGACGGTGGTTTGCGGAATGGTGTGCCATACCTTTCCAAAGAAACTCGTCATTTACATCTCCACATCATACCGATTGTAGGCTTGTGGTTGTGGCAGTCGAATCGAAGAAACTCCTAGAACATGGACGTTGCTGCAATTAGGCTGATTTCGCTACTTTTCCTCCTTTCTCCCATCATCAATTCATCTCCCATCCTTCTATTTTCATAATTCGTTCCTAGGGGATTGCCTCGGTAAAGGGGGCAGAATGACGGCTTTTAGGAGATAGGAATGGGGAAGGGTTGATGGTCGGAACCACTTAGCTCTGCATAGTGCTGCCACTAATACTTTCTTACAGAGTACTCCCACTCCTTACCCGTCAACCATGATTTTGCTGGGGATAATTCAGAAGCAGATTCTAACGTTCCCTAGGTTATTCTCGCATCCAATAATGAACTGAGTCAAATTGTTTCCCTTAATTTTTCCTTCGACCTTTTACTTTCTTGTGATGTCCTGATTAAAACTAGGGAGCGGGATTGGAAAAACTAGGGGTAGGGAAGTTTCATGAAACTTAAATGTAATTGCCGAAGTCTAAAAAAATGGGAAGATAATACTTTTCTTTGATGGTGCGGCAAAATGACGGGAGTAATCGGGTGTGTGCTTTTAGTGGTTGGAGTTGTACTGAGAGTTGTAGTTGTGGGAGCGCGGTGTATGTTGGCAGTGGCAGGAGCCGGAGTGATGGATGATTCCCAACTACTTATTATGACTAGGTACAGTGGGCCACTTTATTCTGGCTGCCACCTCAAAGAACGAGAGGGGAACATGGAACATGTTGATGTCCTGCGTGATATTGACGTTTAAACTTCCCGCGGTTTCCACCCGGAGGCTGAGGATGACTCTTGAACATCTCGTCAGATAGACCTACAAGGGGAATCCTTATAAATTTTCGTAAATATTTACTCTGATCGATCAATGGGAAGGAGAGGTCCTTCCAAACCGCTGACAGTGAGACCCTCATTCGTTGGTCGCAAGAACGTGGGGCAAGGTAAGCTTGTTCTGGGAGTACGTCTGTGTGAACTAAGCAGAAAATTTAGTCCACTATGTCTCGGTTAAAGTAGGAATAAATGTAGAGACAGTGGTGGGGAATAAACACGGGAGTTTTTTATACAAATTTTCGATCATTCCAGATGAGCTCATGGTGGGCAAAGATGGATCACGTTTTTGCCAATGCAGTTTCTATCCATATTTACCTATGGACCGCCTTCCATTTGGCTCAAGTGAGGGGTGGTTTGACATTCGTATGGATGCATGTGCCTTGGATCATCTTTGGTGGCTCGGCTCAATTCATTGGAATCATCTCATTCAGCCTTGACTGGTTTAGGTCAAGAAATGCTTCTCTGGTAATGGACGGGAGTGAACAGCATGGACTAGAACAAGATGAACACCAGTTAATTCGTGCCTTTCGCCAAAGTGAAACAGCGATGATGTGGCTGCAGATAGATGTAGGCTATTCGCTCATAGCCTCCTCACATTGGATAATGGTGAATGAATCTCCCGGGCGAATGCTTGTCACCGTGTTCCTTCTAACAGCATTGCCAATCCTGGCCTGGACGTTGGTGCAACCGGACGGAGCCGTGGGCCTTACTCAACTCGCCTCACTAATCCATATAATGACCTCTCTCCACGCCAACGTTGTGGTGTTCAACTTTTGGGGAGTTCTCTCGGCTTTCTTCATGCTGGTGTATCTTGGCCTCATGTCGTTACCCCAGGACCACTACTTACTCTTCAGACCTCTCCGCCTAGAACTTATAAACGTTATTTATTCTCCACTCCTGTCTTGCTTCCTGTTACTCGCCCTGAACGAGTTGTCCCACTATGAGAACAATTTCGGGGAACACCCGAGTCAGCGCAGAGGAGAATAAGCTCTCGCACAACCGCCCACGCTGCTCCCACCTCCCACGCTACATGGGGACTTGTTCTTAATTCACCACCAACTCTAGTTCCTTCTGATATCGTGTTTTTTGAGAGTTGTCAAAGATACGCTGGATCATTTTGTTATTTGTATCTGACTTTTTGAACAAAGTCACCAGTTTTTGGCCAAATTATGTCGCTCACAATGCAGAGTTTTCTTTCTTTATTCTTCATTCTCGGCTGGGAAATCCATCAGAGAAAATATTTTGACCGACTTTAAGCTGAAACCTTCCACACGAGGTGACATTTGTCGCAGTGGTGGTGGCAACGGACTGACATGGTGAGCTAATTCAAAAGCCATCTTCCGGGATTTCCTCGTCCCATCATTCCATTTTTTCGCACAGCTGATGATGGAAATATGATATGTGGAGTGCATATCAAGTTACCCGAGTCAATAATAGGTGCCCCATCCGATGGGGTGACGCACAGTAAATAAGAATCAGACGTGTTCTATGTTCTATAATTCCACACAATGTCTAATCTCTATTCTTCATATTTAGTATTGCAGGATCCTCTACATTAATTTGTGGCTATTGAAGCAAGATTTGAGTATGCTGAACACTATTGGTATTTCTGCTGGATCTTGGAATTGAGAATATTATGCGAATAAAACACGTTTATAATAAGTTTATGATGAATATTTGTGGTGGGAACGGCTCATAGAATAAAAAAGGAATAATTGTATGAGTGCACAGTGGTAATTACAATCCTCGCGAAGACGATGAATTAGAGGGCACAATAGCTGGTTTTATCACCGACCAAGTTCTTCCGAGACGTGTACAATGAGCATGGGTGTATTCACACCATTATTTGGCTAAAGTGTATAGTATGGATAAGAGATGATTCGAGTGGTAGTGCTATTCATAATTTACACAATATGAATGTATGTTAATATTAGATTTCCCAAGCTGCAGGATGACCATTAACGTAAATGCCCTAGTGGCTCAGTTTTTGACCATTCCCAGGCGAAGAGACACATCTGAGCAAAGTGACCTTGAAGTCGTCTCGCAATATGAATGACCTTGACGATCAGCGTTTCCAGTACCTGCGCGACAAGCTCATCTTTAGTATTCAGACCGCGAATGTCATTCCTCCACCAACAGTAATCTTGCCGTATGCTTGGAATCGGAGAAATTCTTTGCTGTGCCGATGTGACGCAGACGGTACGTGAAAAGTTCACTCTCTCGACCAGTGACTACGTGGGCCCCGAATCTCGTTAGTTACGCAGGTTTTCGACTTTTTGTTTCCCAAGTTAGGCGAATGTGGAGCATATTCGATTCTCGCACTTTCTTTCAATTTTGAAATTTGATAATAATCTTGAAATCCTGGAACTGAAATGAAGGGATGAAAACTCATGTGAAAGAACTGTAGAGGAGTAGCGCCATTAGGAGGTAAAGGCTCTGGGGATAGGGAAACGATTGTAATAGTCATCTCCTACTTAACGGTGGCCGAGACCAGGATCTCATTCAGGAATTAGCTGCACAGCGTCTACGGCAGGATGAAGCATAATAGAGGGGAAACAACGAGATTTCTCCATCTGACCCATGATGTTAAGTGGGACAACACACATTCTCACTCGCGTTCCTTCGGTTTTTCACCCTCGCTCCATCCCATAATAGTCATCTCTCTCCTGGTGCTCTGCCACATGGCTGAAAAATGATGACAGTCGCAGTGGAAAGTAAGTAATGGGTGTTCCTCCTCCGCACAACGATAACAGCAAGAGTAACATCCACAAAAGGGACAACAAAAACAAGTAGGACAAGGCTACACGCGGGTAAGGTCGGTAGAATACCAAATATTTTCCCCATTCATTCCCATTCCCTATGCTTTCGGGTGGAGTTTCGGCGGAGCCTCCCTCCTACCATTGAATTATTCAGGCGACGTCCCTGGAGAGATGTTGGTGTCCTAAAAATATGCTACTCGTGAAGGGTCTACCCTTATGAGGTAATAGCTGATAATGAGAGTAAGGGCAGCCCTCTCCTGCGGTGGAGATAAGTGAATGAGGATTACAGTAATTGATGTGAAAATAATCCATTTGAACTTACGACACAACCACACAACACTCACTCACGCTTACCTTAGTTGCTTAGGCAGAGAAAAGCAAACATGGGAACACATTACCTTATGCTATAACTACACTGAAGAACAGCTTCCACAGTGGAGCGGCAGAAAGTAATAGTCAAACTGCCCAAAGATCCAAAAGTTTGAGGAATTTTTGGAGCATGAAACACGAAATTCAAAAAGTATGACCAAGTATTTTTATTAATATTTACGGTAACTGTCATTTTTGCTGGACGCAAACAAGTGGCATAGATACATAAAGAAAAAACAGCGTGAGCATCGCACTGGTGTTTTGCAACACGCATTTCTGCCCAGAGGATGCGAGGTCGACGGATCCAGTTTAGCAGCACTGCATCCATCTCTGCAAAGAATGTGAGCTAGGGAATCCCTTCAGGTTTGTCAGACGTCGTATCAACAACAGTTCCGAGGGACTAAACAGAGAATAATGGTGAGGAAATATGAAATCATTGTGATGGATATGTCCTCCATTCATCTCACTGTATACAATCCCCCATGTGCCCACTCTTTGGTCCCCTCCACGGCACAAAATCGGGAACGAGAGAAGAAAAAGTGACAACTCGTAGGCAACTAAGCTCGTAGGGAGAATTTTAGTATGAATCCTACTGGTATACATTCCACGAAACCCTTCTGAAGACACGCACATGGAGTGGAGGCTGCCGGTGGTGTCATGAGCAGAGGAAAGTGGTCCACCCGAGTTCGTGCAGCAAAGACAGTATTGAGCGCACTTGGGATTTCACTGGTCCAAATACACTTAGTCGGGCTTTCCCAATGCACACACATGTTTGTCCCTACAAATCAGCTGTCACAGAATTTCTTCGTGCTTTTGCACAAATTGCTACCCCACCATTGGCATTTCACATCCCATGAGCATTCACGGGAGAGCATTTCATCTTGGTGGGGCTGACGTGTAATTTCTCCGTCACTTCACCCTCCCGCTCCGCTTTATCCTTATACCGACGTGGACTCCAGTTCCAATCACAGAAATATTGTTGTGCAGTGGAAGAAGGCTCTCAGACAGCCTCTTAATCAGACCTACCCCATCCCTCAGTTACTCCTTCGTCTCAGCCTGATTGACTAAGTTCATCTAACTTTCACCCAGCTGGCATCCATGCTATATAAGAGCATTCTTATTTGATAGAGATTGTTTTCTATCACGGTTGAGGCCTTATGGAATAATTTTGGCAAGCGAACCTGTCCTCCGCAAGATCGTATGAGCACAGTATAGTAGAGGGGCAATCTACAAGAGTTATGAAGCTTTTTGACAAGTTTTCATTCGTTTCCCCCCACACCGGCTCCATTTAGTGACTCATTCATACCCGCTGCTGAGAAAAGAAGGATGAAATACATCCGCAGAGATGGGTATGGTCATGAACTAGATGCATTATCCGCCGTAATAAGGTCAAGAGAGTGAATGGTGTTCGTAAAAAGAAAATAAACAGCTTCAGACCTCACTCCGTCAGTGATTTTGGACAAGAAGAGAATAAGGGAGTGTTGAGTTTTCTTTACTGCAAGGTTCTATGGGCTTTGACACGAAGCTCATATGTGTCGTTTCGGTGGTGTTGTCAGAGAATGAAATGATGTCACTCACATCAGCTCCCAGACGCTGTAGTATCTCTTGGGTCTCCTCATTCTTGAAACTCTTCTCCACGGCCGTCTCCTCTGGATTATCAAACTCAGCGAAGCGCCGCTCATTCTGAGGAGTCGGGGGGGCGCCTGTATCGGGGAAAGGAAAAAGAAACTCGCCTTAACTTCAAGTAGACGAGAGGTAACACGTATGTTACACAAACATAGGAGACAGTCTTAGGGCTGCCTTTCTAGCTTCTGTGCAATTATAATGGTACATTACAGAGATTGGCGTATAGGAGAGGAAAGTTTAGAAGTAGGATGTTCATCCACCTGGCACATAGCTATTTACACCGAGGATATCCGCATCATTATTTTCTTCCTCTCGGCGACGGCACCAGCAACCACTCCAGAAGGTGCCCATTCCGGGCTGGATACTGAGATTGGGGGCTCCCGTAAAGTTACTCCGGATGCTTAGGACAGCAGGAATTTGGTCAATCGGGTTGAGCATTTTATGAAAATCAGTTGTTTCGTGACGGAAGAAATTTATTCGGGGGTGGCACTCCACCACCGACACGTAGTAGAGTTGGTACTAAAAGTAGCAGTAACGGTATCAAGTTGGTTGGGTCCCCAGCAGCGGTACTGTCCGTTATGGGCATGACATACATCGCCGCTCAGTCAGAAATGTAGAGGTAACGGTTGAAGGAAAGTGCAGTTGAGTTGAAACGGCGGTGCATTTGTGGAAGCAAGTGGGGGAAGAACGAACGAAATGACTGGTTTGTGAATATTCAGGTAGACAAATTATTATTTAGACATCCGCACAAGTGCGTCTGTTAGTTTGTTCCTCATCCTCACTTCCCTCCTAACAGACCAGTATTCATAGCCAGCTAAGCTACTCGCCAGGGAACATGCAGATTGAAAATCTAAAATTTGAGGAAATTTCGCAAAAAACTGTTGAGTTAACTGAGTTGTGATGGCTCTGAAAGAGATTGCCATGGAGATTTTGGAGGAAGAATACATTATATGCTGCAGAGATAGGTAACATGGACATGGAGAGAATGAGGCCCACATGGAATTCCACTATCTTTCAAGCCTTTCATCCCTAATTAGTTCCCTGTCCTGTCAATTTCAGTGAATCGCGCGGAATTTCAGTTACAAATATTCCCAACATACAGTCTGGCCACCCTTTTAGTTTTGATTTAGAGGTCTAACTGACACTAATCAGTTTCCCGTAGTGGAGGTAAATGTGATGGAATAGTTTCAGCTGTTTTGGAAGAGGAGGAAGGTGTCAAAATTTGAAATTCACGGTTGTTATATAACTATAAATATTCATATTTTACCCGTAGAAAGCATACAAAAATATGTAAAGAATTTTTACTGGCAGGGAGAAGTATAGCAAGAATATTTAATAAGCCTTTAAAAGCCTGTGCATTGTTCGCTTCCATTAGTCGAGACAAGGGGCTGGACCACTGCGGGGCTCATGTGATTACAGGCTCGACTTCGTCTGAATATTTCTACGTTTCATTCAAGCGTACTCCCCAAAGCTGCTTCTATCAAACGAAACCTGATACAAGGGCAACCTTTAGAAATGCACTTACCAGCAGGTCATGCTGACGACTTCTAAATTTAGTCTAACGACTCACGCCCTTACAAGCGATAGAACCGGCGGCATCAAGGTTAATGACTGGAGAGGACGGTGTAGCTCAACTTCAGCTACAGGATCAATTTCACAGTCAGATGAAGTTGGAACTCCATGAGGACAACTCCGTTACAATGCTGAATGCTCGCAGAAATGATAATTCAGCGCGAGGCGGGTGGAAACAGATAAAGCGGATGTACATGGAATAATAGTCGAGCATGTAATCCAGAGAATAAGCAGCTAAATGATATCATACCCCAACCGCACATGCTCCTTGGCATGTAGTTTCCGAAAAAGGGCATAATTTTTCAACCAAATTACTTTCTATACTTTCTCCACGGAAGAAATTCATTGCTTCTCCCAAGCATGAATGACATGCCTGGTGATAAATGTTCACCTGGATTATCTGCACTAGTAGGAAGAGAAAAAAATAGCTCCTAGATAGCTCCCGGGCAGGCGGATGGCTCCGGCCCTACTGAACTCAACTGCGAGTCACCAACAAATTATAATGTCACGCAGCCTTGCCTACTGCCTTCCCCTCCTCCAACAACAACCACTGTCTGTTTGCTCACGTTCTCTTCAAGGAGTCTTTATCGCAGGCATGTGTGTCTCATAGCTGTACATGCTTTTTCATGTGCTAAAGTCTGTCTCTGTTGATGATTGTGTATAGAGTTTACCTCGGCGGGGTAGCGACACTGGAAATATCTAGTATCTCATCTCCGTGGGGTTCACTCCTCTGTCGCTGCCGAGTCGACGAGTACGAGAATGAGAACGACAGGATGGAAATTTGAGAAGGGTTCTTGAGCAAATAACTCAAGTAGTTGGGTGGTGTTGGAAGACGGAAAGTGAGCCCTGGTATGACGCCTGTAAACATTACTTTTGTGTTTGAAATAAATAACTACATATCCCGACACTCGCGTCTCCACTATGTATCTCCTTCCATTTTGGCATTGCAGTGGCGCACCATGCGGCGTCAGCAATCCGTAACTTCCCTTTCAATGCCCCCGTAACAAAGGTTCAAATCCGGTTCACAGAATGGTTGGTGCGTTTCATTCGAATTCTTTGCCACGTGACTTCGGGAGGAATCACAAACTACTAACGCACGGTGGTGCGGAACCAATAACGAATGGATTTTTGCGAGGGAAAAAATTCTACGCGAAGCATATACGAATCCCTTTTTTCCATCTAACACCACAACCTTGTTCGCCCCCCTTCACAGCATATAGGAAGCACGAGTTTTGAGGAGCTGTTTGGTAGCACGCTATCATGCCACAGGCGTTCAGCCTATCGCGTTGTTAACCGTTAGTTTTCCACGTCATAACGGCTCTCCTACGCGCGCGGCAGAGAGTGAGATAGAGAAGCAAGATGAACACATCTCATTTTGTCTCGTTGTATACATTTAGTGTTATAGGCATTGAAAGTTAAAGTTAAACCTATTCAACTCTTCATTGCTCATCACTTATTTCCACATTAATTAGAGACCAGCCTGGGTCCAAAATCTTTTAGTACCGCGAGCAGGAGCACTTTAGACTCATTTATTGTTGCTAACCGGAAAGCCTACAG
>WJFA01002354.1:0-16306 GCA_009870155.1 Pseudobourletiella spinata | reverse complement strand
TAAACTAAGTCGCTACGAGAATTTTGTAGCTAGATCGCTACATACTCGCTCCAGCTACCGCTTCCGGAGCGAAAGTAGCGTAGCGAAAGGCACGCCCTACTCCCGATTAAGTTTCCAGGAGGAGATTTAACATCCAATATCTGCAGACAGCAAGGACACCAGCATGAGCTGCAGGCTAGTAGCAGTGGCCGTGAAAGATGAATTATCTCTTGCTGGAAAGCGTTTGTCAGGAGCATGTCAAACGGGCGGCGTTTTCCACAGCATTGCCGCGAGCAACAGCATGTATCCTCTTGGGCATAGAATACTTGATTGCCATAAATGTCCAGGATGCGGTATCGAATGTTCGTTTCACAGCTACAAAATATTTCAGCCAGCTCAATCTCTTGTATCACGATCAAGTGGTCCAGTGTTGAAAGATGCTCAAGCCCAGCTGGTATGGATATTTGGCTAGGGGTAGTGTTGCTAGGGGACTGCATATAACGATGGTGGAAGAGCCGATCGCGACATTGGAGGCATTGGAATTGGAGGGTTGGTTCAACGCAGTATTACTTGGGGTCTGATGCACGGCGGGTGGTGGATATATACTTTGCCTGACTAGATTGGATTTGCTGGGGTGGTGAATTCTGAATGGTTTGTATTAAACAAAAAAATAACTGCTGTGGTTGCGGGTTCTGATTGCTTTGGATGGCCGATGTAAACTGGCCGTGAACATTTTGGCTCTGCATCGGAGGAGCGGGAATGGAAGCGGCTCAATTTGGGAATTTCTGAGAGCTGTACGGGCAGGGGGAGGCGGAGGTGGTGCCAAATCACCGTCCGTCTTACGGGTGTAACGCACCTTGTCCAAACTGTGTGGATTTACAGGAACAATGCCATACGTTCTCAGCATGTATACCCGTATAAACTTCAAGGTAATTTCGATAAAGATTTGATTTTAAGGTCCCTTCGATGTAATTTCGGTAAAGATTTGATTTTATGTCCCTTCGAGGTGTACTTCATTATGCCAATCATTAATAGACCTCAAACTATATTTGGAAAATAAAGAATGATTAGGTATCGAGGGACGATACTTGTTGTGCCGCAGAAAAATAATTTAGGGAGAGTTCGCGAGTGTAAATCACGCCATCAACGAAGTTTGCAGAATTATGAACCACAGCCATTAGGCAACAAGTTTTGTTCATCAAGTTCGATCAGTAAACTAAAGGGGTTTGTGTTCGTTTTACTCATATTGCGTGTTAGCATAACATGGTTCAACACCCAATTTAATCGTTAACTACAGAAGCAGAGTTTTGTTTAGTGATTCCTGTCATCCTAGAATCTGTTCAGAATTCAGCTTTCAAGTTTCCGCACTCGTAATCTCATATTTATTTGGCAAGATACAGAATGTCAAAGAAAAATTGGGATACAGTACATCTGGAAATTAGGATGGATTTTAGGCCCGGGGAAGCTAACATATAATTAACATAATTAACACTGCCTTTAACGATCCCCGTAAAAATCAACTGCGCGCTTTTTGAACGCTATGTAGTTCAGACTTTTAGAATCTGTGATGATTATCTGCTGGTAAATTGCACTGGATGAAGTAGATCTCTCGAGACCACAATGCTGAGCATCGTTAAAAGTAAATTCGCTGAAAGTTCAAATTGGAAAGGAAACATACGCATATAGTCCTGAACGCTTACTCCAAGGGATATCCCAGGTAAGGCTCAAAAGGTGAATACCTGCAAACATGTATATATCTATCTACCCGACGCACCTCAGAAACAGAAATCTTTTAGTTTGCACGTACTAACTGTTCTCACCTCCCCGAGCTCATCAACAACCATGCGACACACACACATTAAGGGGTTGGCTAAACCTGGTAGCCAATTTATAAAATGAATGGGTAACAGGTACCTCGAGAACCCGCAAAATGCAGCCGTTTAGTAGAACTGCTCACCCTATTACCACATTGTCATTAGTCATTACACTCCCCGAAGTGATCTAGCAAATAGAGTTCTAGGTTGGTCACTAGAACCCATTTCTGTTAACAAGACGTAGTTTAGATTCTTTTCCCACCCTGTGCGGTTGGGATGAAGAGATGGAGAACTGGAAATTTATGCAAATTCTGCAGAGCAAAGTTTCCATTAACTTTTTCCAGTTGTGGAGTTAAATTGTAGTTTTTAGAAAATAAATTCATCCTCAGATGACAGTGGTTGGACGAGGTGAAATACATGCGATATGATTATATGCACTCGGTGCGGAACCCCCAACAACTCTCCCTGTTACAAATGATGTAAACGAATGAGACCTATGAGTAAGGAAGACAGACTGATGTGTGTTCTAAACAGCGAGCCAAACCGCAACTGCTTACAGGACAGTAATACAATCATTTATGAATGCACGTTACAACCTCCAGATGAAGCTCTTAATGTGAGGAAGACAACTGTTGATTATTTTTCACGACATTCAGTCCGAGTACAGTCCTCTTTGAATCAATCGGATTTCTAGTTTATTCTATAATTATATAGCACTATTTTTGAGCTTCATTCACGAGCCACTCCATCCACGAGGCTTGGGTTGTAAGCTGCACACAATTGAATGCGTAGAAGCGAGCCTGTGCGTTACTGCGTAAAATACCGTCAGTCCACTGGTCGGGGTCGGGAAAGACGTGGAAAGTTCTTGTCTTTTCTAGCACTTCCATGATACGGGTGCAGATCCTTGCTATCCCATTGTAAGAGGGCAGTATATTCAGGGCTGTTTGCCTCTCCAGTCAGACAGTCAGTCTCTTGGATCGCCAGCTGAATTTACTAAGTTTTCCTTAGCGCTCTCAGACTAAACGACGCTTGTGAATATCATCGGGAACAAACGGAGATTTCTACAAACTGACAGAGTTATTTTAACTTGCCTAGTAATACTTGGAGGTTGTTGTCCGTACTAATGACAATGCCTTATTACGTGCTGGAGTACCGACGACCTGTAGTGTCTACATTCTACTTTCTGTGGCTGTTGTTGACAGTATGGTTCATTCTGTGCTTGACCAGAATGTCATACTATTCGGGAGACAGAGTCGTCTGGATTGCTCTCATTCCCTTCCCTAATCAGTCGGCCATTAATAGAACGTCAGGATCAGGGGGAGGTGCGGTAGAATCCTTGAATGGAAGTCTCACTACAGAGTTGCCCATGACCTACAATCTTTCCAATGTCTCCAGCTCATAAGAAGTTCAATGCGACGCAATGTTAAGGTAAGGTTATCGCCTGTTTTAGGGGTCGCTTGCCCCGCAATACGAAATCGTAAGTCTCAATAATTACAGTAGGCGTGATTTTTTAAGTGCAGATAAAATTTTCAAAACCACGTAGCGTACTGCTGTTGTACCATGTGCACTTTATGCGTGTGTGGAAGAATTGACACGGTATTCTCACCAAGTCCTACTGTTTTTATTACCAAACTTCCAAGTTGTAATCAGAGAGGGCAGTTGTGCTTACTGCTGCATAGCTTTAGTGATTTGAGAATTACTGTGATGGTTGCTGAAGACTGTTGACAGGGCTGAGGCTGAAAGTATGAGACTGTTGACTACCATTAATTTCTTGTAATTTCCAGATTTTACAATTCCCTGTCCATTAGTTACCAGCCTAGCGGTGAAGAATTCATGACCTATTAGGGGATGCCCATGGAAACTCATCTGTCCGAATAATTTACACGGGGACACACGTCTGTACACGACATGTTTGTGCCAACCGCAAGTGGAAATCATAACAGACTGACTGCCGTACTGCTGCTCATTGGAAAAATTAATTCTTTTGCTGTTTTAGAGAAAACAATATGATAGCATGATATACAAACGTTTCTGAAGCAAGCTGCTTTATGTAAATGAAATACCAAAAATGTTCCTTACTAATGTAAAAGCTTTGTAAATGTGTGATGCAGAAGACCTTCAATAGACGCTAGTGCCGCTAAATTTTAGCAGGCATGTCACGTATTCCTTGTGTTCAATATTTTTATGGTTAAGTTAATATCGAAAGAACTGAAACAAGATAAATTTTAGCTGAATATGACTGAGTAAGTCCGTAAGTCGTGTGTGAAGGCAAAGCGTAGGTTATGAATTTTCCACCTGTCAATTTTTATGTGATACAGATTTTGAATTTTGACGGATTGAACGTTTGAGGCTAGATGTGAGGAATTTTATATCCCTTCCATAGTTTTCCCAATATTGTTGTAATATAACATCCTTATTAATTTGAAATTGGATTGTAAGGAGCGATGACTGAATAAAAATACGCGTTACACTGCATTGCTGTTACTAACCAGAATTTTCTCATTCTAATTCAAAATGAGCACTAACTAGCACGTTCGACACAATCAATTTGCTTCAACGACTTGATTGTCACAACTGAATTAGCATTCACGCATCCGTTTCCTCGCTCCCATGCCTACAAAAGTGAAACGTACATGAGGACATTGGTACATCCTGGAGTGCTTTGTCCACGTACGTGCAGCTGCAGAAGTTACAGACTTGGAGCTCTCTAGCAGGAGACGTAGAAGCAGGTAATTTCGTCAGAAGCATATTCCCACACACAATCGCTTGACTTTTTACGGAGAAACTCCGGCAATTTTCTCACCAAACCCGACCTTCACACGTTTATGTTCCCACTTAAAGTCCACCACACATGTTGTATTTAGCAATTACTTGCCGTCCAGAATGTTTGAGAAACGCAAAATTGTCCCTTTCCTCATTTGTTACCACAGTAGTACAGTACTGAAACATTACCCAAGTAACCGAATCTGCGTAAAAAAACTTGACGTATGGGCAAACCGGTTTATCCCATGGTATTATGACGTCCCTGTATTGACGGCAGACAAAAAAGACTGGGAAACCTTTACGTTAATCCTGAGCCAAGACTTAATACAACCGGACGCTAAAAACTGCGTTCAGTTCAAGGATGATTACAGGTGGTTGTTGCCTTTGACGTTCAGTGCTTTAAACCCTCATCAGTTTGCTCGCGGGCGGTTTACGGAGTCCAGCTGTTTGTTGTTGTTAACTTCATGTGGAAAATGCTGTATAATTGAGTCCTTTGCGCCCCTGTCCAGTTTTAGTGCTATTTTGTGTGTGTAAAATTACGATTGGGTAAGTTACAGCTCATGTTTTTAATTTGACATTCAGTTCTGCGACTTCATGACTTGATTGCAGGGTGAACAAGGTAGAATTTTTTACTCTGTGGTGAGTCTCCACTCTCCATTCCATTCCGTGATCCACGGGTTACGCCAGTTGAACGAAAAGGAAATTGTGAATAAAAAGTTAACCGGGATTAAATATTTCCGTAAGCTAAGCAACTTTTTGCCAAGCAGCAGAGTCCCGTTACGATATTCAAATTTGAATATTAAAATATAGGGACAAACTAAAGTAGGTCCGTGTTTTGCTGATCTACCTTTAAAGTTTTGTAAGAAATTAATGTATAGTTCTCGGAGAGACGTCATTGAAATTATATCATTCCAATTCACGTATTAATTGCAGTTGTGGAAAACTGCTTGTACTTAAGTTATACACTCCTAGTATTACTGGCTATTTCGAGTATTCAATTGCTGCAAAATTCAAAAGTTATATTTTTCGTACTACGCACAAGCAGTGGTACAAGTAATTTTTGTTCGAATAACTTTTCAAATCAGAGGCTACAGAAATAGAGATGTGAGAGCCCCTAAGCATCTAAACTCAATTTTTTTTATCCTTACTACAGATACTAACAATGGATCTAGCAGCAACGGGCGATGCGCTGGTGAACCTGATATGTTTGGTGGGGCTCATTGTCTACATCATCACGGCCGTTTCTCTTATCCTATCTGTCCTTGCCTCGATCTTCTGCGGCTCTTACGACCATCAACTCTCCTGGAGCTTTATCCCGAAAACCGTACTGAATATTCGGGGAAAGGGGAGTAAAGCAAACTGATCAACTTTTAAACTAGCCCATCGCGTCATCATTGTAAAAACTTGTTAAGAATTTTGTAATTTTTCCTTCGAGTTAAGGATTTGTAAACCAGTATGTGCCCTCAGGAAGGTCAATAAAACTTATTAAAACCACTTTTGGTGCACGACCTCCGTCTAATTAATTAAAAAGCTATCAATCATGCCTACAAAAACTAAAAGGCAGAGCGGCAGCTTCATTTTGTTCTACCGTTAGTAAAAATCTCAAAATTCGAATCGCTATTGCCGGAAACTCACCAATATTCCCAAACAGAAAACACAGATCATGTCGAAATGTCTAATGGACACTTCTCCAAATGCAAATGTAGGAACTACTATTTTTAGCGCAGAAGGAAAGGGTCAGAGCTTGCTTGTGTGACCTCAAATCCAAGAACATGCGGATGCTTTCAATTCAGGAAGTGTCCAATGCCACAGGTGGATTCTTCGAATTAAAGGGCGGGAATCAAAATCACGGACCGTCCTCCAGTTCTTTAGCATTATTAGTATTCTAAGAAAAAGATGCACACCCTTTAACATTTCCACTCATGTCAAGTAAGTGTGCCTGCGTGTATGACGAGTGCTCTCAATTTTCACAATCAGAGGTGTCGTTGCTTAAGATTCTAGGAGTTGGAGTGCTTCCGGTTTTCTCTATATAATGGTCAAACTTTGACCTATAAGCAACTTTTTGGAGCACATGCCTTTGTAAATGTGGACTGAACTTCTCATATATGACGCATTTCAACTAAACTTCTCACGCAATTTCTAAACTCGTTTAACATCTCATTTGTAACGTGGGTTTGATTTCATCTTCCATACGTACATAATACAGAAATGCTACAACCCGAAGCTCAAAAGGTACTCGCCCTAATCGACGGGGCGAGTACGCCACACAATCTGCTTGACACCATTGTATCAGTAGGAGCCCATCCGTGCAGTTATGGAGGTTCTAACCAGCCCAGTACGTTTGCTTTAAGCCCGGCGGCTTAACATTTTTGAGCCACGTTGACCCGCACCTCTTTTGTAAAATTGTGCCCACATCACCACCTGAGATTCATTCATTAGCAAGTACAAAATAACCATTGTTACACCTAATTCACGAAGGTAAGAATCTGAAATCCACTCGAGAAAAGTGTAGTGTTGCAATAGGTGTGCTCTTGGAGGCTGTTTGGACTTTAAATTTTTCACCAGTAGTCCTTGCAATTTGCTCCCATCTTCAACAACATGAGTCGGGCTAAGCTGAGCCTTATAAAAATGTTGCCCTCCCCCTAACCACTGTGGTAAGAAAATCTTTGAGGAGAGTGTGACAAAATAAACTATACAACCATACAAACCATAGTTCAAACTGGTAAAATTACAATAGTGTTTGCTCTCGGCTTATTCTTTGGATGCACTATTGTTCTGGCACACAGAATTTTGAGAACCAAAATATTTGTAGCTCACCAGCTGAATTTGTCGAAGAAAAGAATAAAAAGCATGAGCTCAAGATAAAATTAATGGAGGAAGAAAGTACTTTTTCCTCGTTAATGGACTTTTGTTCAGTTTCCACATTCAACGTCGTACTTTACAGCTACTAATAAATGAATGAATTGTTCATTTTTCCAACGTGTTAAATGAGCAAGTTATCGTTCATCCTCTGGCCAATACATTTCACTTGAGCCGCTCAAACTCTCCGTCAGTTGAAGAATGTTATGGGTGGAAACTGGATGAGCCCCTCATTCAGTAATTAACATGCTATGCAATTTCCCACAGAGGAGTTTTTACAGAATCGCGTGGGAATTGGGAAAGGGTTTTAGCCATGTTCATATCGAGACCATTTAACTTCTTTCAGGACTTCCTTCCTCCGGTGAGCTCACAGTACAAAGTTCAGCACAAAATGGGATCGCTGGGAACCCTCGAAAAGGATGTTACACAGCTTCAGTGGAGTCAAACGCAACAATCTTAACCTGGAGTATATAGTCATTGGAACTCCTCTATAAATCTTGTGCCGGCTCTGATCAAGTGAACAAAATGACGGATTCATCTCTAGTTTCTTGGTTGTCGTATTATTGGACTTTCTTCCGCACTTCTGTTGTCACATTTCCCCTGGCTTTAAGGTAATTCCAATTCCCATAGAATCTGTCTGTGACCCTTGCAATGTAGGAAAGGGGGAGAATGAGCAAGCAATCCGAACATTTCCAGAATATTTTCGCGCTCAATGAGAGTATTGGGCACTTATCATTGGCACAAATGGACCAACCGCACGGTGTGCAAACTGATGGAGGAACGGGCTGCCTTACATCCAAACAAAGTCTTGTTTCACTTTCAAAATGAAAATTGGACCTATGACATGGTACGCCTAATTCAGTATAAAACCAAATTGTACTAGTATTAACCATGAATATATGAGTTTCATTTTGCCAGGTCAATCGGTTGGCGAATAGGATTGCAAACTATTTTGCAGCCAAGGGCTACCGTAAAGGAGATATTGTGGGTCTAGTTATGGAAAATTGTCCCGAGCATATCTGCGTCTGGTTGGGTCTCAGTAAGGTACTTTTGGAATAATCCAGTCAGGACGACAGACTCGTCGGTCAATAATGGTGGGAATTAAGGCTACTGTCTATGTGAACAGATTGGAGTCATTAGCTCCATCGTAAATTACAATCTGAAACGGGAATCACTGCGAGATACCCTTAAGGTTGGGAATCCCAAGGCCACAATATTCCACACTTACACTGCCGCCGGTAACTATATGCTTCGAATTCGGGTCATCATGTATGATCTGATACAAATGAAATAATAATAATGCTAATTAATCATTATTTCCCAGCAATGCAGGGAGTAATTGAATTGGGTAATTGGAATCAAGAGCTCTTCTGTTTCGGCAAATCTACTGTGAAAAGTGCCTTAAATCTTGCCATTGAGTTGAATGGAGCATCGGAAGATAATCCAACGTCCAAGGACCCTATACAGTTTGACGATGATTTGTATTACTTGTACACGTCCGGATCCACTGGACTCCCTAAAGCGGTTCCGTTCAAACATTCCAGGTTTGTTTGTGACAGTATATTATTATTATTTACTCAATGAAATGGGTAATATTTGAACCCGTTTTAAAAGAACTGAATCATATGAGGATTGACACTGGCATAATTTATTACACATTCAGAACTTTGGGTGTGTTCTTGTAGATTCCTGTTAGGCGGTTGCGGTGCTCACACGCTTTATGGCATTCACTCTAAGGATGTGGTGTACATGTTTCTACCGCTGTACCATGCTGCAGGGGGAGCGGGCGGTCTGGCTGTGACCATGTATGTGGGGGCAAGCATGGTTCTGCGAAAGAAATTCTCGGCATCAAATTTTTGGAAAGACTGTGCTCAGCGAAATGTGACCGTAAGTTTCTCATGAGAGTTGTAATCATGAAATACATGAGTGCATTTGTCGTTCTCTTGAACTTCTCTGAACTTCTCCCCGGTTCAGGTTGTACAATACATTGGAGAAATTTGTCGATACTTGTTACGTCATCCACCGACACCGGAAGAAACCCAACATAAGATTAGGCTGATGTTTGGGAATGGATTACGAGAGGAAATCTGGGGAGAATTTGTTCGTCGATTCAAAATCCCGATGATCGGGGAAGTTTACGGTGCTACGGAAAGCAGTGCTACACTCTGTACGAGTTGACTTTTACAATTTTGAGTATAGAACAACAAGAGCGTGTGTATGGAAAATGAAAAATAATATAGTTTGATTTCCAGATAATATTGATGGCACCATTGGAACCGTTGGATACGTCCCAAGATGGCTGTCTTGGATGGCACCGATGGGCCTCATCAAAGTGGACGAGGAAACGGGAGAGCCTCTTCGGAACCCTAAAACAGGACTTGCCATCCAGTGTGCCATAAATGAGCCTGGTGAATGGGTTAGCATCACAGGAGGAATCTTCGCACTTGTGGATTTCCACGGGTAAAAATGAGCTTTTGTTAAGCAAGTGTAATACCGTGCGGCCTCTTCGGTGACAAATTTTAGCACCCAGATCAATCTGACCAAAAATTCAGTGGGAATGTTTATCTGAAATTTTAGGTACAAAAACTCGGATTCGAACAAAAAAATATTGCGGAATGTCTTTAAGAAGGGAGATACTTGTGTGCGATCAGGTCTGTCAAAATATTAACTATGATAGCACCAGAAATCATGCAGTCGAAATTGGATGAAAATAATTTTTTACAGAGGACATTTTGTGCATCGACGAATATGGTTACATCCGCTTCAAGGATCGAGCAGCCATGAACTACCGGTGGAAAGGGGAAAATATTTCCGCCGCAGAGGTGGAAACGATCATCAGTAGATTGATTGGGTTCAAGGATGTTGCAGCGTATGGCGTTAAGGTTCCTGGGACAGATGGGAATCCTGGTATGGTTACCATTGCAGACCAGAATGATGAGGTGAACATGAAGGATCTGCTTGAGAAAATGAAGGAGGAAATGCCTACATATGCGATGCCGATTTTCGTGAGGATTTCCAAAGCTATAGAAACCACAGGTGAGTTCGGACTCTTACTTTTTAATGCACCTGACCGTTACAGGCGGTTGTGGTGCAAGTAGAGAGAGGCATCAAGTTTTTTGAAAATATAGTCGTTGATTTGAATCAAATCCGTTTCTTTATTCTTCTTCTGTAATAGGTACATATAAAACGTACAAGAAGATGCTCCAGCAGGAGGGCTACAACATCAAGAAAATTAGCGACAAAGTTTTTGTACTGCTTAAAGGAAAGTACGTTGCACTCAATGTGAAGCTTTATGAGGATTTATTGTCAGGAGCTGTTGTCCCATGATGTAAATGAATGTCAAGGTCACTTTCTCTCCATAGTTAACTTGTTCTTGAAGTGGAATAAATTGTGCACTTCACTCCGTATGACAGCTATATTAATATCGCATTGCATTTCTTTCCTCCAGTGAAATTCTTGGAGAGAATACATATGTGGTAAATGGCAAAGGAGAGCTAATTCCAGGATTAAATAAACCTCACATATTTAATTTAATAATTTGGACCTTAACCAGCCACTGCACTCGTCTTGGATGCACAAAATCCTTGAAAACAGCCATAGAGGTATAGAGTCCGAAGGGTATCCGTCATTGGTTCCCGCCTACTATTCAAATTCGAGAGCGGGAAACTGTGCAGATGCTCAGGAAGCTCATCAGTTCGATTGTGGAGGGACACGCCGGACAAATGTGTTGTTTTGTCTGTTGGAAGTTACGCAGGATTGTAAGACACCGAAGTACTATTTTGCATGTGTTCCGGATTATTGAGTGATGAAGTTGACTGTTGGAGTACTCAGTGAGGTTTGAGAAGGTCGTAACTTTTGGAAGCATTGAAAGTTGATCGAAAGATTTTAAAACTTGGCCATATCATCCCATTATTCCCCAGTCCGAGGGTCAAGAAAAAGCCGCCCAAGAGTTTTCCCCAAATTCCAAAAGTCTTTGAAATGAGTGGGAATGATGAAAGGGGAACAGGAAGAAGAAGGGGACGTCAGTACAATTTTATCTTTTGTTGATCGAAATAATTGTAGTTTTAGATGCAAACAAAAATGATCGAGTTGTTGAGCATAATTATGAAAATAATAGTTTACTCAAAATTGGAAAGATCCGATATATTCACTGAAGTCTATATGCGCCGTACATGTTTCAACCATCCAATTGAGAAACTTGTTGATTGCCAGGCCCAGCAAAAAACCCACGCAAGCCATCTGACTTTCGTACGAGACAAGATCTCTCGGACCGGAAAGCTCGTCCACATCCCTGGGAAGAGATGGAACCAGATTCCATTAAGTTGGTCTCTTTGAGTTCGGATAGCAGCGATAGTTCACCGGAGGTGGAACCAGGGACCGCGCAACCGCGTAAGTAATTTTATGAGCTTACGGCTCTGTATTAATGGGATGAAACCGATCGACATTTCTTTTTGTCGTAAAGAAACCAGAGATGATCCATCTGCGGGTGAATCAGGCTCCCACAGTTCCTCAAACTCTCACCATGACCAACGTACGAACAGTCAGGCGTTGATGTCCTGCCTCATGGATTGTAATTTAGAAGAATATAAAAAGCTTGCAAATACCGACGACGTGGATGGCATCTTGGTTCCTGTTCAAGATACAAAACATAAAGTAAACTACGTAACTGTTAGCGATCTGAGATGGTCAGATCCTTATCCTGGAATTCAAGTGTGTGGAGTAATCAACTCGGGACCATTGAAGTCTGGGTACTTGAGGATCAGTCCACGAACTGTAAAACCTTTGGAAGTTTCCAGAAAATTTATGGTAAATAGAATACCGCACAGCTGTTATCCAGTTCTATGAAACTGAAATTAATGTCTTATTGTTGATGTTCAGCTCAGTTTAGTTATTTTATGATTTAGTTGTTTTTCGTGTTTCATGGCTTTCAGTGCTTTTCCGTTTTGGACGGTAAAATCACTGCCAAATCATCCAGTTTTCAGTTTAATTCCGATGGTGTACCCTGCCTGGAATCCTCGACACTAGAATGTGGGAGCTACATCAAAATCCAACCTGGTGGTGTCTATGCTTTAGAAAACTGGACTGATGAAGAAGTCTCACTTCACTTCACGGAGTATACCGCTGCAAACATCTGATGCCAAATATGAAGCCTTTATATTTCTTTCTAAGCTAAACTGCCGTTTCAGGGTCGATAGTGTATTTTGTAAACAAATTAAATCTTTTACCTCGGTAATACACTCAAGTAGTGTTTTGTTTTAATGTTGTACACAAATATTCTTTTAAAATTGCGGGATTTTATTCGGGAGATTTTATGTGGGATTTTTTATGAGAAATGTTTCGTACTTTTTATTTGAAAATAATTGCTAATAGCAATTGTTTTCAAATACTTTTTTTAATAGCTATTAAGCAAGTAAGTATTAAGTTAAGTTTAAGGCTAGCTGAATGTGTCAGCTTCGATTCGATTTTTTAAGATTAACATCTATGATTATGTAATGCATGTCAAAGTCACACTGACTTACCGGAATGCCAAGACTTTCGCTGATCACTTTTAACTATCAAATTACATGATTGATGTGTTTGTTTTGTAATAAGAAATTTCCAGGTTCTTTAAGCGCCCGCGCTGAATCTAATTTTTGGGTTAAAAGTCTGTAGCTGTTTTTAAATTCAGTCGAATTGGACTTCGACTTGATACTGGAATAAGAAACTCGTATTGCAGTGTTCGCAGTGCCATGGGAGGCACTGATAAATCCCGTACACAACCTGGCTTCCTCCCGTCTTTTATGATTGGTGGGGTAGCCGCGGGTGCCGCGGAAGTAGGTAACTGCTTGTCACCCTTGCCAATAATTGGTTAATTGGGCACAAAATCTGAAGAAAATCTTTCCCAAGTTTGTTTCCCCTTGGATATTGCGAAAACTCGGATGCAGATTCAGGGGGAAATGTTTTCTAAAGGACGGAAGAAATCCACCTTTCAGACTGTCCGTAGTATCACGAAGAAGGAAGGCTTTTTCAAACTCTGGCGTGGACTCAGTCCTGCACTTGCTCGTCATTTGAGTTACTCCGGCGCTCGCTTAGGAATATACGGCTCCATTCGTGATTTAGTTCAGAGGAACAGTAAGGATCCGTCCGAGTTTTCTGCCTGGAAGGTAAAATTCGATTGAATGCGGCGTGCACCAGAATTTTATGATTTTGTGCTTAAGTTACATCAATGGCATGGGAAAAGGATAAAGACAAAATAATCATAGGCAGCCCTGACTGGTGCAGCTGCGGGCAGCTTCGCTCAGTTTCTTGCCAGCCCATTCGACCTCATCAAAATATTGATGCAAATGGACGGGATCCGAGAACTAAGAGGGAAACGGCGGAGGGTCCGGAATCTATTCCACGGTATCCACAAGGTTTATAGGAAAGGAGGTATCCGAGCCCTTTGGAAAGGATCATTTCCAAACGCTCAGAGAGGGGCTCTGGTCAACATGGCGGACATTGGGACTTATGACACTGTAAAGCGGCTTCTCAGGGAGAAGTATCACATCAGTAATCAGTTCGCTGTACAGTGCGTTGGCGGGTATGACCTTGACGCATAAGAGATTGTATATTCGCAATCAGTGACCCTAGTTACTAGTTTTCACCACTAGTTTCGCAACTATCATGTCCATAAATTTCCAGTGTTCATTTCTAGTTTCACAGCAGGATTCACCGCATCAACTCTTGCTTGTCCTGTGGACGTGATTAAAGCCCGAATGATGAACCAACCAATTGACGACAAGGGACGGGGCAAGTATTACACCGGCACCGTAGATTGTATCCTCAAGACAATTCGGAATGAGGGTCCCTTTGCCCTCTACAAGGGTTTCTCCCCCATGTGGTTGAGAATAGGGCCGTTCACCATGATATTTTGGAACATTTTAGAACTCGAACGAAATGTTTTGGGTTACACTCAGTTTTGAAGGACACACTGAATAACACAGGATGTTGGTTAGTATTACTTGTCGAATAATTTAGGTTTGTTACAATAATTCGTAACTGGTTTGTAATTGCAATACGTCTGAAAGTAACTCACCATTGTAAAAATGATTTTTGCTTTATATGTGTACAAAAATAAAAAGCTCTCCACACGCGGATAAATGTGAATTGCATATCTGCTGACAACTACAGCCGGAGGCTATCCTCTGGGCTGGATAGGTTATCCGGACGTGGCTAATAAAGAGTAAAAAGATACCACAAATTTTTCAAAAATGTTTTTCAAGAGTAGGTATTATTAATATTGCTGAGTTTTCACTTTTCCAGTGAAAAATTGAAGAGAATTGAATCCTTTTACGCGTAATTCATACGTGGACAACCTTGGGTCACCCGTAACAGCATTATCCTATTCTGATGTATGTGACTGATTGCAGGAATATTGATTTAACAGCCAGATTATATTTTTTGTATTCGATATTTTTATTTCATTTTATTTTTTTATTTTATTTTTTGTATTACATATTTTTATTTCATTTTATTTTTTTATTTTATTTTTTGTATTACATATTTTTATTTCATTTTATTTTTTTTATTTTTTATTACTTATTTGTTTTAATTTTTTATATTTTTCCATTTTATTTTTAATTTTTTTAATTTATTTTTTTAATTATTTATTTGATTTTTTATTATTTTACTATTTGTTTTATTTTGTTTACTTATTTTTTTTATATTTTTATTATATTTTTGTATTATAGATTTTTATATTAACAGATTAATATTTTTTTCAGATAACAGCGTTATGTAAAAGGGCCAAAATAATTTAGAAAGTTATTGTGATTAGAATTAGAAGAAACTAGGAAGCATTTAAGTGGATCCTTATATTTGAAAACGTGGCTTCGGCCGAAGAACGAAGCATTGAGATTCAGTTGTATGGGTTGTGGTTATGAAACTTTCGATGAATGTGGGCATTTTTGAAGCAGAAAATGCTTTTTCAGTTCAGTTACAAATCATTTACAGTATCAGTTAGCTACAAATCAGTTACAGTATCAGTTAGCTACAGATCAGTAACAGTATCAGTTAGCTACAAATCAGTTACAGTATCATCTAGTTACAAATCAGTTACAGTATCATCTAGTTACAAATCAGTTACAGTATCACCTAGTTACAAATCAGTTACAGTATCATCTAGTTACAAATCAGTTACAGTATCATCTAGTTACAAATCAGTTACAGTATCATCTAGTTACAAATCAGTTACAGTATCAGCTAGTTACGAATCACTTCGTATAAGAATCAGCATATCCATACATAATGGACGGGCAACCGGTGTACGAAATGGCGTCGCATTGTTCCAATATATGCATATATTACTTGGTTCTTACTAATTCGCATGCAATCATCCAAACAAGCACCCACACAGCATCGCACGCATAAGGAAAAAGTTCTTACATCAGTGTCATATATTTCCCATAAAAGAAACGTTTCAGGTTTTTAGGTCAAAGGTCGCTGGTAAGATTGATTTGAAAATAATCCCAACAACCCTAGACCCCTGCTATGCCTGCAAGAATTTGTTCGTTCGAATCGGTCGATCCATACGGGACGACCTTTGGAATATTTAGGTTAAAGGTAACAGGTGCGACTGAGTTGGAAATAAATCCCAGCAATCTTTTACCCATTCTGAGGAAGCGAGACAAAATTCGTTCGAATCGGCTCAAACAATCGGGAGTTACCCTGTAAACGGAATTTTGCGGAATTGAGGTCAAAGGCCACTGATCTAATTAATCCCTACCACCCTTGACCCATGCTAAGCCTTTATGAAAAATTTCGTTTGATTCAGACCAGGGCTGCTCATTATAATCGGAATCGTAATTACAATCGTAATTCCATTCGAATGATTTGACCATCCGAATCATAATCGTAATCGTAACGATTGCAAT
>WJFA01002353.1:0-16307 GCA_009870155.1 Pseudobourletiella spinata | reverse complement strand
AATCGAAAGTAAGGTAATTAGTTAATATTTGAGTTGATCCTTGACCTGTAGGATTGCAGGCTCACTATGTTTCAGTTTCATTTGTTGTGTAAGAGCAGCTGATAAATAGCAAGAACATGACTGTGTGCATGTGTTAACTTTGCAAGGGTCAGGAAGACTTCCTCAGCTTTCGGAACCAAATATGTCGCTTCGCTAATACAAGCCAGTGAAAGTGAAGTAAAGGTCTGACAAAATCCGTACTAATAGCATTATGAGTAATAATTTAGTCGGCTCTCACTGCCTTTTAAATCCCCCGACAAATGTGACGGTGTCAGAGAACAGTGATGACCGATTCACTTTCTGTCTCTCCCATACATATATTTACGACAGAAAAATGAGCCAAGTCGGCTTCTCCAGAGAAATATATATCATTAGCGGTCCAGGGTCCGATGTACAGTTTACGGTAGCAGGGTGTAACATGTGGCATACTACTACGAGCAAGAGTAGATTCTATGGCTTTCAAGCCGTTGTTTATCTCAACCGCAAATTCGAGGGGTATTGACATTCAAGTCAATACCGACGACTATGAGTGTATGGTCGCATGAAATTATGGGCTGCATACGAAAATGTGCGTGGCTGATGAGACGAAACTCTCAGACATTCTCATACATCTTTCCCCCTGTATCATTCATTCAGGTACGCACGGACAGGATTATTGTCGTCATCGGAGTAAGAAAAAATAAGGATTCTCCCAGTGTCTCCGTACTCCCTTATACTGAACCTTTAACGTGCGTAGCATCCGTGGCCCTTCCTGACGCGCTCTGTGTACGTGGCTGAGCTTCAAAACACTTGAGCTGATTTGATGGATTGGTCGGCAAATAACCGAGACCTCATTTCCATGTTGATTTTTCATCGGATTTCCCCTACCTATGCCGTATAGGCTGCTGGTTCTGGCCCTGTCATCTGTCTTGGATTCCAGTTCAAATAATTGCCTCAGTTTCCCCTCTTTGGCCACTTTGGAAGTAAACGTAATTTACTTTTGCTTTCTATGCACACATGCACTGATCTGATTTTCGGGTCCCTTTCGACAACAGGCAGAAAGATGCATGACATTTTATGGTTGATTCTCAGTTTATCAAACTTTTTTGTCCTTAGGACGACATGCTGCTGGCGCCACGGGTTGGGAGCTCCATGTTTGCTCTCACTGAAGTCGATTTTCAATCGTTCAATGATGTGCACTAACCATGAAAGGTAAAGTTCACAGGTAATGCCATGGCGGAAAATTCTGAGCAGACAATTATGTTTTGAAAAATTACCAGAAAACTGAAGAAATGATTTTTTGTATTGTGTAGTTTATATTTTAACTTCAAACGAGATTCTATATGTGAACTGATGGATAAGTAGTGAGTGAAAGTCATGGATACTTAAAGTTGGATCAACCACCATCGCAGTCAGTGGGTGCCTGTCAAGTCATCGAACCTACGGAAACCCTCCCGAAGGTTTACAGCATCGGCGGCAGCAGTCAGAGGGACGAGAGAGAGACGACGGTTGTATTGTGTATGATGGAACAGAGACCTGTGTGTAATCAACAATGTAAATCTTATCCCTTTGTCTTCCACGCCTGTCTTTGTCTTGACGGACTTTTTATTTGCTTCCTCTGACCCTTTCCACGGTTCTTGTCTGTTTGACATGTAATTTTAATTCATTTTTTCTCTGGTAAAACGGTAGTATGAGCCGATGTGATTGGTATTTTTAGTTATTTCCACAAGCATCATGTCTTGACGACGACGTCCATAGAATATCCAGAATGTTACGAGGGGTACAGATGAAAATTATTTTTTCTGCTCTCTCGCTACCTGCTTTAAAGACTATTTATGGAGGTGGTGGTGTACATATGCAGTAATTTTAAGTGTGGGACCAGTCTCACATCACTGGGCAAGGATTCTGCACTGTAAAGTAAGCATCGTCGTTCTTCGAGCCTCTCTTTAGAGCCTTGGAAAAAGGGGAGAGAGAGAAGGAACCCACCAGGATCTCTCGTCTTGTGAGGCTGAAAGTAAAATTGAATTCTGATGTATATCTGACTCCCTCCTAGGATGAGTTCGAAGGATTCTGTACAAGATTTACTCAAGCTATTAATTATGACACGCTTTGACTCCTACTGGACTCAATTTTTCCCTGATCAGTACCTGATTAGGCATGGAAACACCAGTCATTTAACCTTCAGTCTTGTTGAACATGGTTAGCGGGCTCCCTCCCTACTTCAATGTGAGTATTTAAAGCTGTTAGTCACCGCTTCCAGTTGGCACCATTACCTTGATCCTCCTGTACTTCACGTGAAGTTTACAATATAAATTATACCTTTGGAAAGAGCGCGGGATTATACATCAGAAATTTTTTCAAAAGAGAATGACGATCGGATCTGAGGTTCAAGATCAAAGTATCATATTGAGTGCATGAGACCAGTTGAAGCCTGGTTGGTTACACGGGGGATGTTTCCTCATTGGAACCCACAAATCATTAACCACACATAATTTACCCTTGTTTCTGGCAGTAGTGCGCTCACACGTTGCAGGCAGTGGAGGGCATCATCTCCCGTTTGTACCTGGGTCAGTTCAGTAGCTCTTGCATTCTTATCAGCTGCTATTGCCATGTTATTAGCCATATTCATGTTTACGGAAGGTTTTGTGGAGAAGCTACAAGTTGGTTCGTTACAACTTTGCCCGTCGTGCTGCGACCATATTTAGCCATCACGAAACTCGAATCTAGTATAGCATAGTTTCACCCAGTATACCTTTAGAAGTAAATGGTATCGCTACAAAATGCAGGGAGCATTGGCACTGTATACAGGGTCTGGGATGGGACGACTATTGATACTGAACATGTGTTTATCCATTTAAGGAATATGGAAGAACTTTTTTTGCTCCCGATGGTGGCCAATTCCGACTTACAGACTTTGTTTGTTGTTAAACACACCTTCATAAGAGCAGCATACGCAAGAATGACGTCATCTTGCACGTTGGCTACCATTTAAGGCCTCCTGAATGTTTTGCACATTTAGTCACACATAGAATATGTTAATAATACTGCTATATCTGGACCACAAAAATATGTAGGTGGTGACCGAACCCTCCAAATCAAATTAGCAACGACTATTCTGTGACTGTCCTATGGTCAATACGTCGCACGCCTTCAGCTCTACTAGATCCGACTATCTTCGCTACCGGATATGTGTTTAACAGCATCCAATTAAAAATACAGTAGACTTTATTGAAAGGGTAGTACGGATGTCCGGGATAAAATTTGTAGGACTATATTACTTAACTGTGAGAATATAAATTTGAAATTTGTTCACTCAAAAGATTTGCATATTCAGATGTGGTTACTCCATTAACCAGCACAGTCCGAAGCTATAGGTAGTCTACATGTTTTGGATTGCCTGCATGAAAGCAAAGAAAATTTGGAGGTTGTGGCTTAGCGGGAGCATAGTATTGTCATTACCCCTTCTGGTCAGCTACCTAGTGACCCACTTAATATTTTTGTATGAGCTTTGTAAATTAATTTCTATTTTTAAAGAGACTCTCAAATCTGGAGAGTCGGGACTTGAAAAGCCCCCTATTTTACTCGCATGGCCCAGTAGCCACACTTATTGGACATAATGCCAAACTTGTTGAGGGAATAAATGAACCGTGGTACAATGGAGACTAATGATGATGGATGGTGTAGCAACATTTCAAGCAATATTGTGTGGCTTTAGTCATGATTTTGGTCGTATTTTTGAATTTTACCTAGATGTCCAGGTAATATCTTTGGGGTTTGGGTAATGTTAGATTTTAGCTTTGCTACTGGTATTTACCACAGGATTTAGCCTCAAAATTTAGTTAAGGCATTGCAAGGGATTGACAGGTATGCATTTCATAACGCTACAACGAGCTTCATCGGTCTATTCCATTTCACAAGTTTCAGAAATGTTAGTCTACTCTTTTGATTGAAGTGGTTCAGCTACGATTTTATTGTCTTCTCACTCGTGCCGATACTCGATAGGCGTACCTATCTGCTGGCTTCTTCTACCTTGGTGCAAATCAAATTTTCAGCTCAAGGTCTCGTGCTGAAAGTTATGAAAAAATTTGTATACTCGGGCAGGAGTTCATCATCCTCCCTTTTATAACATTTGAGAGTTTGAGACTTGGATTTTGAACGCATAGGACAAACCCAAAAACAGCATCATAACGACGCTCCTGTTTAAGAAAAATTTACTTTTCCCTCTCTGCCCCATTCCCATCCTGCTCATGAATGAATGAAGCAGAAACAGATTAACCCGTTCATTCATACTTTGTTCCATTTACTTCCGAACGAGGGTGGACGGAGTGAGGCACAACTGAACATGCACTGCCGGAGAACAAAATGAATGACACAGTCCCATGGAGGACAATCTGGACAGCACTGTGTAGCACTGTCTATCCATATGAGCACCGGTGGGTGGGACATTAGAATTTGACGCATGTGTGTAGTAGTGGCGCCTTACGATCCATAGCATTCTGCCGTAAACTCATCCCTTTTGACCCTGAACCTGAAACGGCGGTGAAGAACAAATTGTATCGATTCCGTCTGGTAGGTGGATGTTTATCTCACATGACTTGTATATACAAGAGAGCAAAGAATTGAGACCTGGATTGTCAGCGATAGAGAGGAACCACAGAGTTTTTCTGACCCATGGTAACTGGTGGTAATGTAGGGCAAGCGCATACCTAATCTCTACTTTGGGAAATATGGGACAAAGCCATGTGTGTGAACATTTGCGGGATTTTGAGGAAGTCCCTTTTCTCACGTTAGCTTTCTCGTGTTGGTTTATGGTTGTGTACAGTGGTCCAACGAACTCCTCGCTGGCTGAGAAACGGATACTCCAGTATGAACTGGGTTCAGTATCTGTTCTGTTAGTAGTAGTAGTTGTAGATGTGCCACCCAGAGAAAACGGACCGTTTTCACCATAACTCCATTCTACGTTTGTCAGCGTAAATTACCGCTCACAATGTTGCGGCACAAATTGGTCATTGTGTGAATGAATACGAATAGTCTCGGACCAAATCTACTCTTCCATGCACCCAACTCTGCGTCTGCCTCCAGTGGGAGAATAAACCACAGATGCAGTGATGGAGAATGCGCTGGCAGTGTCACAATTCCATATCTTGTCCTTGCTCTTATTTCATAAGGTCCAAGACGTGTCCCTTATGAACGGTTGACTAGATTCACGCACACGCTGAAGTTCTACTTTCGAACTATCTTGCTCCCTCCAAGATTCCTAGGTCTCCCGGAACCAATTCTGGTCATAGGCGAACGAATGGGCTAGAAAATATGCTACTTGCAATTGTGCCATGAGGTCAGCGTGAAACTGAACCAGAAAAACGCGTTGGGCTTTTGACTTTGTGGGAAGGACAGCCGTTTAAGCAGGGCAAGATTTGGTGACGCATTGTCCCATGTAAGTTAGGTGATACGGTTTCACTGACCGTCCTCCATTAAAAAGAGCGCTAGCGGCCGTCACTACCGTCTGTCAAAGATAGTTGTTATAGAAGCTATGATCGGTTTGCCTGTACTATGTGTCTACGATTTTTCATAATAGCAATAAGTAGTTAGAAACATGGATGGGCGTCGCTGCTCATGATATTTATTGGGTAATTACAGGGCTTTTTACACGGCTGGAACTACCTCATTCCTTTGTTCAGCACCCGTCCAGGTAATAAAAAGGAAGATTTTACAACCGACTGACAGAGAGGAGTAGTGCGAGGTTATAGAGCAATGTCAGCAACCAATCTTTTCATCCTCAACCATAATGATCAAACGAGAATAGAGACGTAGATTTACGGCACGCATGAATGCCTCCGTAGTGGAAAGAGAAGTTCTAAATTTCAACGAGCGTGCGTGTGTGCCACATCATGTAATATCATTAAGGCTCCTAGCCGCGTGCCCAGCGTCTCTCATTTACATAGCCAGAAGCTATAAGTGTAGCGGTGCCACTCATCAAGGGCACTATCAAAACAATGCGTTCGAGACACTGGTGGTCAAATTCACTGGAATGGTAGTTGCAAGGGATACTTTATACCTTGTTCCCGAAAAGGATTTAAATCATTGCAATTTGATTGCCTTTAAAATTTTCTACGTGACCTTCTTGTGCCGATGAAGTATGCAATACGCTGTTGATTAGAACACTCGAATCACACTGTCAGCTCCAGCACGGAAAAAACTATCTGAACACACAGGGATACTTTTCTCATCGTAAATACGCTTAATCAAAAAAACACTACCAAAGTCCCTGGATATTTTCGTGAAATTTGAATACAAATTGTGTGTGTCGCTGTTCATATGATTGACAATTTATTGTTGGTTCACCCTTTTTTATGAGGCAGAAGGACACGGACGAGACAAACTCTTTTGAAATGATTGTATAGAACGAGCGAACAGTTATATAACGAAGATCAGCCGAGGCGTTTGCTTTCATTTCACGTAAAAAAACTGGAGCGTACACATAACGGATTCTTTAGATACGAATTCAGAGGTGCTCGCGTGTATTAGCCTGTCTCCTCTCTCGCTTTCACGTAGGTACACACACGACTCGGAGAGAAGTGACACGCAAGTTTGAGCCTGATTTAATAAAGAGTGAGCACAGTAGTAGTGGCAAAGATAATGAAGGGCCACCCTGGTTCAATCTTTCTTCTACCCTCAATAACCTTGTATTGTCCTGCCCTGTGTATTTGTCAAGGAAAATCTCACATAAATTTTTAATTCATTTTAACTTGAAATCCTCACTACAGTTTAACAGGCTCACCCCAAGCTCGTACTTTGAATACTCTTCCTTTAATCGTATCCACGACTGTAATCACGCTAGATTTTGTCAAGGAAAATCTCGCATAAATTTTTAATTCATTTTAACTTGAAATCCTCACTACAGTTTAACAGGCTCACCCCAAGCTCGTACTTTGAATACTCTTCCTTTAATCGTATCCACGACTGTAATCACGCTAGATTGATACACACAGGCTCACAACTTTTTTAGCCTTATTCAAGGAATGGAAGTACATAGGGGATGCCATCCTTAGAAGAGGAATTAATCTCACGCTACTGCAAAGTACTATGGGTGCAAGTATATACTGGGGCTACGAGGAGAATTCAAGGGTGCGAGAAATAAAGCGAGCCAAAACCGGGGCCATGAGGATGAAAAACGCAACCATGAGGTACATGTGGATGGTTACGGTTCGCTTTGCAATGGCATGAGTACATGTATTTCAGGAGGTTGGAGGAGACATGTAGTATTTATCAAAAAGGTTTTGCTCCATATACAAAAGTAGATCTCGGAAAAGTTCATGAAGAGACGAGGTTTAAGGGGACACCTAATCCGAGGTCCATGAGGTGTATATGTGCCACCGTCTCTTTATACCTGAGCGTCACACATCATCTTAGCTATCTAAAGTGTGTATATTCTGTACATGTGCGCAGCACAGTGTTCTTATCGTAAGATGTAAGAAAACGCATGGGGACGTTACTGCCTTCAGAGAGCACCGCATACATACGCTCTCGCTCACAGTCTCAGATTATTTTCGCTCCGTGCTTACACTATGAGAATCTTCTTTTGATTGTATGATTTATACCACCAACATATATATATCTATGTATGTGCATATATATACATATATATTTATACTTATATATGGTTCCTGGAACTCTAATCAGACTAGCTCTCGCCGAGGATCATTATTATTAACATTCTGAAATGGGACACCATGAGGACAAAAAGTGTGACTGAATGCACGGAGGCTTCAGGCTCGCAGTTACCCTCACCTTGTCCTTAAGGGTGCTAACGAAGGGATTTTTCCCTCGTGTGTAGAAATTTATGGCAAAGAAATACGCATGTACCCTTCATTCTCATCACTATCCTTTCCTTTTCAGGATTTACGCACGGTTTGCACGGTCTCATAACCGCATAATTACATCATTGTTTTTTTATCTATTCTGAGCATCCCCATTGGTTAGAGGCTAAAATTATTCCAAATGTGATCTTGGGATACTAATAATAATTAGTGCATGTATATTACGCACGAATGATTGGCTGAATATGAGGGTTCCAACAGTCGGGAGCGGACACACAATTAAGACTCAAATGGCTCTAAAGGTATCCATGAAATGTGACGTTTTTAGAGCAGAGTAAGACCAACAAAACCATGCCAACAACAACCGTGTAAGGGTTGTGAACGAGATGAATCTACGAGAGTGTGTGAGACTATGTGGGAAAGAAGATCTATAGGAGTAGAGAGCAGTAGCAGCTAAGAAAAGTATTTTGTTGATTGTTCGGGAGCAGTGTGAGGAACTCGATTAAATTCCTTTTATCCGAACCGTCAAAAGCCTTGCTACTGTCTCTACTGTTCATACTGGATTTTAAATTTACGACACTTTTCTGAATGTATTCGTTAAAAATCAGGCTCTTTAGTGATTCTTTGTGAGAGAAGCCCCTTTTCTTTAAGTCATAATACGGAAAATACGCAGTCATACAGTGGCCCGTACGCCAGGGTCGATAAGTTCATTGCATGTTAAGCATCATAGTAGGCTTAACGGTTCTTTCTCCAGGAATTGGGTTGTTGATATTTTGTGCAAATTATTATTTTTCTCTAATATTCATTGCTGCCGCCATGAGTTCTGCTAATTTTTGGCAGTGGTGAAGGCTAATGTTTTCAGTTCACATTGACGGACGGGGATTTGAAAAGACATTGATGTATTCCCACATGAAAGACTTTCCTGTGAATGTGATATTTTAACCAGTGGGATCTTAAGTGCCCTAATGCCTGAGCTTCTTGAGGAAGATGATGTGAATGAACGACATGCTCTGAATACTCCAATCGGCGATCCCTACCGGTGTGAGATGACTAAAAGTTCGGGGCAGCTCAAGTCAGTGGTTCATTTCAATAGAGAGGAAATCCGTCCTACTGATAATTCCATGTGATGTGAAGGAGCAATAACAAGAACTGGATCGAACCACTCTTAGGCTCTCCCTGAGATACTGTCAATTCCCATAACGTAATCAGTATCGAATTTCGTAGCCCAAAAACTTTAGATTGAGTTTTATACCCCTTTTACTACCACAAATTTACAAGGGCCCGAACCCCTTTTCTCTAATTGAAGGGAGATGAACAAAAAATAAACCTGTTTTCAATTAAAAACAGAAGTAGCCTTACTTGCAGCGTATTGAATTATTAGTAGTGTCAACTCTTATGCTTAACCTTCTCGAGTCAAGAGTGTTGTTTGGATGGGATGGGATAAAGTTTCCAATTTTTACTGTTGGGACCACTTCTTGAATTTCCTTGTCTGGACTCCCCACCAGTTGTGATTCGGACAGTTTGCATGGGGTATTTGAAAACAGAAGCCAGAATACTCGGGTACGAGTAGCACAGTGGTGTTTCAGTTTCCCTCTCGACAGAGAGTCAGGTATGAACTGGGTCAAGACCTTTATATGAATGACATTCAAAGTATGTATAGCAGTAAACCTGTGAGCAGTTTGACTTCCTCAAGCAAAGAATTTATTCGAGCGTGAATTTCTGAATGAAAAAAGGATGAAAGTTGCCTTTCTTTAGAAACAGTCTAGTTATATCATCATGCGTTTGAGCTTCCATGACATTGCGCTAGTTAGAAGCGGAATTACGACTACGCACTCTGTTCTGAAGGTCTTGACTTTTGACATTTTAACGGATCCTCTGAGCTAAGCCCTTACGTACCTTAGAACATTTCCAGTACGTATTTCCTATTCCGTCCCAACCTTCCACTATAGTTGAAGTACATGCTCCTAAATTATTTGCCGTTAGTAGTTTGAATTCTAAATTTTGTTACAATGATTTTTCCAAACATTTACACTCATTTTATCCATAAAAATGTTGAGAATGAGACATCCTCAGATGATGCATAATAACAATGTGTCAATGCAGTGATTGCATCATCTCCTTGAAATGTGATACCCTCCTCGGTTGCAGCCTGTCCAAGAGTCGGTGGAAGGATGAGCGAATACTGAAGAGGATAGGCGTTACTCCTGCAATACTGTTGCACGGAGGCCAAGGCCATTGGGTGGTAGTTGGGACATGCGTTTGTACAAAAAATGGCACGGGCCAACTGCTTCTTTGCCAAATCATTCCTTTCATGCTATTCAAATAGTGCGCAACTCTGAAGAATTGCAGGGCCCTTGCGTAATGCTAACAGATTAATCCTATTGCAAGGGGTGTGTAGAGATCACAGACCTGTGTGATACTTCTTGCGTAACTTAAATCCTTGAAAATTTTGAGTCGCCACACATAATTTTGACTCGTTCCTATTTCTTGAAAACTGGCCTATTCCTCATTGTCTTTATCACAGTAATCAGTTGTTTGTCACGAAGGGGTGTTACACGGTGTCAACCGCGATGAATATCTTTACTGCTCGACGAGCAATAGGGCTGAGAGAAGGTTGCCAGTTTCGTCGCTAGTTTGCACACAAGTGTTTATTTGTCGTTTTCAGGATTTTTTGAGTTGACTCCTCTCCAGACAGTTCTCGATGGGGCTATCCACCGAAGTATGCGCTCTGGATCCTTATCTCGAAGTAGATGGCAGCTAATATGGCTGGACAGATGGAGATTTCGAAGTTGCGGATGTACCGAGTATCGTGGAAATAGACGATGAGAACTGGCACAGTGTCACACGCTCATTCGTCTCCTTCTGAATACCTTTATCATTTCATTTTCCAAAATCCTTCCTCTTTCGGCTCTATTGCAAAATATGACGAGTGTGACAAAAGGAAAAGGGTTGAATGGGGGAACGAAGTTATTCAACAAAGTGGTTGCTTTTACTTCCTTCTTTACCTGGCTCACGTTATCCCCTCGGACCCTACGCCCTGTATTACATCCTATCTCAGTTTTCCTCACTGACAGTCAGTGGCGACCGATGGACCTATTGGAGGCTGTCCATCTCACTCTCACTGTTCTCTACGACGGCGACTATATACTCCGATTGTTTGTGTGAACTAAGGCTCATGACTTGCTCAATGTTATCCCTTATATCTACAAGCAGTACATATATCTAGTGCGTAAATCTTATTCATGATGATATACCAGCACACAACAGAAAAAATAGAATACAATGCTTCTTCAATGCAAATAATTATTGCCCCCTCTGTCAACTAGGTAAATCTTTTGTACATTGCGGCTCTAGAGGCTCCTTCAGGCTGTACACCAACTCAATATGACCAAACGGATAAACATGTTTATGTCGTCCATCCCAAACCTGGCACTCCCCTTTGGTCACTTAAGATGAAGTGTTTGAAAATAATATGCATATGGACCCAAGTTCCCCACTGCACTCACACTGAGTTGCCCGTGGTGTGAGTAGTGTAACCCTTTACAGGAATAGGGAAATGTGCCTGGGACTCTGAGGTTTCCCCAAAAACCAATTATTCCGGCGCTTACTCTTACAGGTACGGTCGTTTTACGCGCTCACATACATTAGACCTAAGAGTGATCTCGACCACCCTCCCGTCTCTAGTGTGACGGTTCCGATATGTATAATTTTTTTGACAAATGCTTTGCTCCACACAACCATTGGTGCGATGGCATAGAATTTTCGTGCCTATGTGTGTGAGCGGAGTGAGCTCCTTAAGGATTTTTACCGAAACGATTATCTTCGAAAGGGTTGAAGAGGTGGCTGCCGGGATACAATTGCTTTGTATTTTACCAAAAACTTGGCTCCGTGTCTTTTTCTGAGGAGAGCAGATGAGGATCTTGGGGCACACTTATTATGCCTGAGCGAAAGAATCATTTATGCCCCGCTAGATTGTTTACAAGCCGAGATGCTCGATCAGGCTTTGGGTATTTTCATTCATTTGTGCTCGCCTCCGACGAAGGTGTACTGTACCGATGATAATACTCCCCCATCCACTCCCGTATTAATTTTTCCGAAGAAACCTGTTGTCCACTGATCTGTGAGTACTTAAGACACCTTTCGTAGGCCAGGCCCGCTGTGGAGACTGAGATAAGGGCCTGACTTGTACAGTAAGCCTTTGAATGTCATTGTTCCCACTCATCATATGTGGTGGAGCACGAAGGTTCGCGCGACGGCTTCACCAAGCTATCATTCTTTCGTCATACATACACATTGAATAACTCTCAGAGGCTCATTCTCATCTGGGCATCATCCGTCACATGCTTGAGTTTAACAAATATGTTCGGTGAACATGGGCTACCAAAGGCTGCTATAGTTTACATAAAATGAGCTCGAATAAATTATGTAACGAACAGTGGTTGCCCCCTTTGTATCGGATTCATTTAGAATCATTCGCCCACGACTTCAACCGCCGGCCCGTCGTGTAAAAATCCCTCGGAAGCCGCTGAAGGGAATTCTCTGTGTTTGGCGAGCTCTCCAGTCTATGGGTAATATTAAATTCAAGCTCACATTATGGGACAAAGAATACCATGCATATATTACATGTTGATGCATGAAAATGCGAGTAGTATTAGGAATCTGCATAGATTGGTTGACGATAGAGGGTAACAGTGTGAATTTAATACAGAAGCTCCGGAGAAGCAAGTATTTAATGATTATCTGAGACAGCCCCAAGCACTTTGAAATAATCATTTCGAGTTTCCTCCTCAACCGCTCAGGCAGACAGGATGATGATAGTAAAGTAGAGGAACTTGTGTAAAATTACGATATCCAATTTTTCTGGACGACCCCACGAAGAATCTTTCAAAGACCAATGATGCAGCGCCAGGCGAAAAGAAGGAAGATTGATATGCCGAACATTACGGATCACGTTGCAGGGAAATGAAGGAGAAATCCCTTTGTTACCGGCCGACAAGGAGCGCGTGGAGGAGTATGGAAAAGGTTGCGTCGCGAGCGTCTCTCGGTGGAAACCAAGTGGTGCAATTATTACATGAGTGATTATTTTTCTCCGTCCTGTCCTGTCACTCATTCCCAGTATGCATATTATACATAACATCCAGCCATCCTTCCGTTGTTCCACGAATTTCTCACTTTTTTCACCCTTTTTCAATGAGTAAGCACGTTGCAGCTCTACCCTTTTTGGTGTAAAGAATGTAGATTTTTCTATATGAGGTTAGAGTATACAAAGGGCAAGAGCCCGTCATCACCAATAGCATATGTGCATTGGTGTCAAGATTACGGACCATTAGCCCATTCCCGTCAGGGCCAGGGTCATTCCATTTTCCCGACTAAAAAGCGGAGCAATTGAGATATGCTATAATATATGCTGAGCATATAGACAGAGAGCAAAAGGCTTGTCTTGAATTACACAAAATCACACGAACCATTTCATTTTGAAGTGAAATCCATCATAAAATGTGTATCGGCAACCGGTGTGAGCCACCGCACGCGACACACACCGAGCCCCTTCCCCACAATTACAATCCGAGTATTTCTCCGAAAGTTGTTTGGAATTTCTCGTCGTATTCCAAAAACCCATCGGTGACGAGAGTGATCCATTCACAAATAATAACAAAAAGCGGACTAAACACTTTATCACGTTCAGTGGCGCAATGCAAAGGAATAAGTGTGGCGGAGCAGGACGATTTGTTTTCGACAATTTCACCTGGAACCGAGACCTCTTTTACCCTTCATTACGCTCCCAACTCGTTTGAATCTTGATGCCCCTACGATCGCACTACGAACATAATATACCTCCATGCCCCATCCCACAGCTCCTCGTACAATGGAAAACCAGATTTCTGTAAAAATCAAAGCTTGTATTATTGGACTTCTTTGGACGTGGAGAACTTTATGAGAGAGCAAAGGCTCGGCTTCTCTGCCCCAGCAGTACCGGTTCCTAAACACCGAATGCGGTAACTACCACTAATTTTCAAACAAAAAGAAATTAAAAATTTCCAAATGAAACAAGATTGATTTTATTAAAACGAGCTAAACATTTATTTACGAATCCAAAAATTAAAACGGGGCTCAGACTCATTGGTTGATCTTAATCCAATAAAGTACTTTACCCTCACCTCTTGGTTTAGATGTTTAGAATAAAACTGGACCTTCCGGTTCCGTGGCAGTGCTGTGAAGACTTCCCAACGGTCGGTCATGCCACTCTCTCTATCACACAGCACAGCAACTCCCATTGCATATTTTTGTTACTGTTATTTTTGATTCCCGCCTGATTTGTTTTGTATTTTTTGCTCATGTTTGTATTTTCAAATTTTACATCAATACTAGTTTTATAAACCTCCATACTTGCGTCTCCTCTGTGTAGTTGCCATCTGTCACTGGTGCTGAGCAAACCTATTTTTGAAGACGGGGATGGCTTCTCGAGTACGTTCAAATTGTTCAATTACAAAAGTTAGTAAACCAGTAACAAAAAAGGGTAAATCTAGAGGTGTGCCAGGATCCGATTGCTCAGAGCTGACAACAATATTAAATTCATTTAAGGCTTACATCATTCCAGTTAGAAATTAGCTAGTAATAGAGTAAGTTGTGAATGTAAAATGGAATCACCGCTCCGGAAAGGACCGCCGCCAAATGTAGGATACTTCCACAAGGCCAGACACTTCTTGGTAAAAGTTTTTCGTACCATGTCTGGTCGTGAAACGGGAAGAATAGAATGCGCATTAGCAAATTCAGGAGAATTTGGTAGGGAAAACCGGAGAAGATGCACTTTTTGGGAACTGTTAGCATCAATACCTTAATACGACTTTCATGATGGCTAATGTGAGAATTTCGATGAGAACTGGTCATAAACTTGAACCACGGCGGCTACCCCAACTGCATGCATATGTACAGGAGAGGGACAGTGGTGATAAGGGAAGCTGGTGTGGAGGCGTGTGGCTAACTTAAAAAGTACAAGACGCACAACGCACATGGTATGGTGAAGCTGCCGATAATAACAATAATAATGGTACTACGACACTGACTGCCTGTCTCTCTCGCTCTCTCTCTCCCTCTTTTTATATCTGCTTGCCTCGCCACCACCACTTAGTTAACCACGATAATGTTATGGGCAAACACTGCTCTGTTTCCTCCACATTCGTTCCCTCTCCTCCGGAGGAGCAGGAGCAGTTTCTTTTCGGTTGACTGACTCAGATGCACTCTCCGACTCTCCTCTCCTCAAGCTCAACTAGCTGACTCAGATTTTAACCACGATGTCTACTCCTTTCCGAGGCTCGCTCCTATACCCCGCCGCATAACGAAAGTCACAGTCCAGTACACAGAAGTTCAGGGAATTTTCCCACATATCCCCAACACGGGTTGTACATAGGGCGAGAGGAGTAAATTCAACTCCATCCATTTTGTAGCCAGTCTTCTGCTTGCCATTGCTCAGTTGCTAGTGGTGCCTTTTGTGTCTCCAAGACTGCATTGTTATGTCATGGCTCAAGGCTGCAAAAATTACTTTTCTCTAGGGCCAGATCATTATTATTCCTGAATTACAGGGAAATACAAGCATTAAACTCGTCGTCATCACCGAGAACTTTCATGCTAAGAAAGAACGAAAAATTACTTTTAGTGCATTGGCTGATGACTAGTACGAAACTCAGCACAGCACGGCGAGCAAGACGTTGAAACCTGGCGTAGTGGTGCATTCTGTATATTCTGTAGGTAAATTCTATGTAATACTGTTACGTGACAACCTTTCCTGTTTTAGGTTGTTTCTACAGTCGGGATGGACAGGGTGCGAGCACGCTCCAGGGCTAGGATTCCAGCTGACATGCTGACCATCAAACATTAGACGAGTTGGATTGGGATAGATGTGTATAGCTCATTCCAACACTTACAACAGATGAAGGTTGAGAGAGTGAACGTAAGGAAAGAATATCAAGAAGAATCAGGATTCCCTTTCGGCTAATTAATGTGATACTGACACTAATGCTGATTTTTGCCATCAGAAGTAGCAGCAGTAGCAGTGTCCCGATTAAGACTTATGCCCATGGGTTTCATCGGATGGGATTAAGTGATTAATAATTATTTTGGGAAGTTTCGTGCGTATGGAAGCAATCCCTCGGACAGATCTGCTGGCATCCAACTGTTAGAGCTGTATGGGGTACATTGTTTGCGTTGTGATTCGCATTATAAGCTGCAAGCAGTCGCGTGCCGGGAAAGATCCGTCGTATGCGGCAGCGGATAGGTTGAGGTGAATAACAAGGGGGAAAGAGGTCCCAGTACTCTGTTTTTTAATGATTTTTTCAGAAAGTTTAAACTTATAACGTCGTCGTCTCGTCGTCATCGTCGTCGTGTGGAGTGATTGAGGGGCTTCTCCATCATTTTTGTTCATCATGCTGCCTACATCTATATGCTACTCTCTCATACCCACTGTCTCCTACTCCC
>WJFA01002352.1:0-16310 GCA_009870155.1 Pseudobourletiella spinata | reverse complement strand
ATGGTACAGTATAGAAACATACATTGAAGCGGCAAAGTTGAGCGAAAAGTCCATAATAAATAAGCGGATTGAGTTTGTAAAATTGTACGCGGTTTGTGATAATTTAAATCGTGGTTAGAAACAGGCATATTTAGAATTTCTGACAAGCAGTAGTTTGAACTGGGCCAAGGTCGTGTGCCGGTCATGTGCTCTCTCGTTGCAGCGTACTCGGACTCCGAATCTGATTCAGGGACAGAGGTTGACGGTTCAGATTTACATAGTCAAACTGTGACAAGTGCAAATAAAACAAATACTTTATCAGAGCCTTCAAGAACACTGAATACGAAATCGGGAGTTCAGGATAATGTTGGTGTAAGCAGCATTATCGACGATGATGACGACCACGTCGGATTTGGTGTAATGTGTTCAATGTTAACATCTAGTCAAGAAGGGGAAGACTCTGAATCAGATGAGGAAGACAGCGATGAGATTGAGGAAGCAGAAGATGCGAATAAGCAGCCTGAGTAATTTCATTTCCGATCGAAGTATAGAATGGGGTTCAATTTCACTTTTCATATCGACTATTTCTTTACGTAGGAGAAAGGTGCCACTGGCTAATCCCTTTCGTCAGTTTTCAAACGCGACTGAAAAGCATGAATCTGTATTTGAAATCCCGTTCCTTGATCAAGAAATAAAAAAATCTGCGGCTTTAGAGCGGCATGTAAAGGTAAGACCTAATTCTGTCGAAATGCTGTTCTGGAAAGCAATCAGGATTGCGTGATTGCATGTATTATAATATTGTTCAGATGACCCAAGCTGCTGGAACACAAGAAATGATCAATGGGAAGAAAATTTGCTGGAATTACAGAAAAGGTCGGTGTCGATTTGGGCACAACTGTACATTTGCCCACGACTCGGACATCCAACAGGCCGTCCAAAAGGAATCTACAAAAATTAAAGTAACCACGCCGTTTTTCAATGCTGTGGAGCCGTCGGGGAGCAATGAACCATACGATGAAACTGCTTTTGTGATCTCTTCACCACACCTGGGACACTGTGGTATGTATCAGCCAAAACAAGGAAATGGTAGTGTACCTACCCACGATTCTCCTGAGAAGAATGACGGTGTTGGCAAGAAAGGAAAGAAAAGGCGACCAGGATTATCTCAGACACTTACTCCGAGCAAGAAAGTAATGAAAATGTATTCCCAAAGTCAATCGTTAAAGCCTTCTTAAATTTGATAGTTGTGAGGCTGTAGTTTATCTTGTTGAAATTTTTGGTAACAAAGTGTTTTCATGATTGCTAACGCAGTTAATAGAGTTTGGATACGAGGAATATTATTTGAGCAATAAATGTGCAGCAATTTCCGAAAATTTGGACATCTTCACACGATTTGAGATTTATTGTAGTTGAACCAGATACATTTGCTCCAAACGGTTCCAAAGATTCTAATGTCTTTCGGATATTATGATGACCCCAAAATTAAACGCTATAAGTTTTAAAAATTTATTTCCAGTACTCTAACCGCACTCTCATTCGCAGTTTTCCTGAGATTCTTTGCGCTGAATTCAGCGCATGCAATATTTAAGACAAAGAGAAAAACAAAACGAGCAAAATAAGATCCTTCAATGATTTATATTAAAGGTTTGCGCAAATATCTGAGTTCATTACTTGATTAAACAATGACAAGAACTCACAGGATAACACTAAATCAGCAAGATGATATCTTAAATGCGCTTTGACCGTTGCGATGCGACGTAGTTCAACGGCAGTCCTACCCAGCCTTTGAAAATTTCGTTTGCCTTCTAGTGTAGTGTCTAAGAATCAATCTTTTGATTGTTTTCTTTGTTACTATAGAATATTTAGATTTCACACACCGAAGTTGATCAATGCATGTCGACTAGAGGCGCTTACAAAGAACTCGTCGCGTGCAAATGACGCACGTTACAACCGCTTGTTTGCAAGGCAGCAGGCATTATATTCACGCGTAGATAAGTAAGACGTCTTCTGGATTGCAAATCCATTATTTATTAAGTACTCGTAGGACTGCTGCACTGCGGCTGTCACAATTATTTGGGTTTGGGCACAAGGATATCACAAAAATACTATTTGCAAGTAGTACGAGCACCATGATCAGCATGCTTACAACTGAGTTTATCGACACATCACATTAACTGAATATTTGAAATTCAGGTGTCACCAAGCATAGTTATTCAGATAGAGACGACATCTAACTCAAGATATACTAATATATGTATATTTATATATATTCGTACTGTATGTAAAACTCAAAACTATTGAGGACAGAACCACGTATCATTGCTTCCTCGAGCATATCTTGTGAAAACAATTTTCTTATAATCCAAATCTCGATAGCTTTGAAAATATGTATCTTTCTTCGGAGAAAGCTTTTGAAAACTCGTTCTCCTGCGAATTTTCGAGGTACAAAATTGGAAGAGGCAAACAGTTTATGTACTCCATTAATCAATGGAAGATCAACTCCATTCTTGTATGACACTCAGTGTGTGCACACTGACAAACGGTTTACAATTTACAGCAATTACTGATCGGACTTATCCAAGATAATACAAGAAATCCAAATGATATGATTATGAAACAGCTATGTCAAAATTCTATTTTAAAGTCTACAGTTTGTAAGATGGTTCAACACTACGAGAAGAAGCAGTATAATATTAAAGTGGAAATAAAAAAGACAACGATGTTGAACTGCGCGGAAACTTACAACGGAGTCAAATTACAGCTATACGGCGGCTAAACTACAAAAACCAGTATTTGATTTTTTCCCTGTTTGAAAAACCCGCATACGCCAACTGTAAAAATTTCTAAACGTTAAACCGTCTATATTTTCTTCCCCGTGTAAAACAAGGGACGGAGTCCCGCGTGGCGGAAGTCACAACGCTTTAGAAACTGCCGTTTTGATGACCTGTCTCGTGAAATTCGAAAACTAGTTGTAGAAATTAATTTTTAATATATGTAATTATATTCTGGCTGGGTTGGAGCAATTGAGCTACTTGTGAATATGGCAGGTTTTGATAAAACAAATGTGGATATGTGGGGTCTTGAAAAAAGTCCAATGCTGGCTTTTGTAGTTTAGCCGTCGTGTAGCTCACTCTTACTTTGTCTGTCCACACTGATTTTAGTATATGGGCGTAATACGCTCGTATCGTATCCCTGCACAAATAGATTACCGCAGTCGAAAGAAAGCTGTTATGTGTTTCTTAGAATAATTCATTCGTCGAACGGAACGTAGGGCTCTCCATAAGCATAATTAAGCTATTCGGCGCTGAGAGGTTCATATAGAGGCTACGCTGAATAATAAAATTACAAACGAATCATAATTAGAATTTACTGTAGAGCTGAAACTAAACAACGCCCTGACGAATCAAGTTCATCTGCTCGAATAGATAACGTTTCATCTTTTTTAAAAAATCCTCCCTACTTCATTTTCTTTTCGGTACCTGTACCCTCACCATCTCACGGCCTGTGGGGATGTTCAACAGCAGATTACTAAACCCTTTCATCTCTTCCATCCATGAAATCTGTTGGCTACACTACGAACAACACAGAGCACTACTTGCATACTACTACTGGTTTTATGTTGCCAAAAATCGGTCAAACGACTCTTAACTTGCATCATCCTCTATTAAAATCTCGTGGATTTTACAACACGGCGTATAGACTCTCTTCCTGCTTGTTCCATTTTCCTCAAGATCTATTCCAATTGACATTATATTTTTTTCAGAAGTCGTACACAAAATCATGTGTCACGAAGTTAATGACGCATCATCCTATTTTATGCATTTTTACAAATGAATTGCAGCGCAGGATTAAATTAAGTCGTATAAAATGAAAACTATGATAGTGTAAACCCCATTCTGTGATAGCAAAGAAGCTTCACTGAAGCCACCTGATGTCAGTTTCTTACTATGTGCTATTCTAAATCCCCTCCTCTCACGCTATACACTCTCATTATCGAACAGTGCGAGACATCAGTAACATCCGTTTCTTTCACTTCTGCCTTAAGTTATCGAAACTTGATTTGTCTGTTCGCTGTACGGAAGTATTGAAAAGTTTTGTCGTGGTTATGACATATTTCGCAGAGTGCTTCTCAGCCTTTTATCATTTCCCTTTTCATGGTTGTTCCGTCAGTTTTAAGCTTCAGTATAAGTTCTTTGTTCTGTATATGATTGATGTCTTCGGTAAAATCAAAGTTGAGGCTGGCACATTTGAGGAGTAAGTTGCAATGAAGAAAGTGTAATCTAGCAGCCTGCCAAACGAGATTCATTTGTAGATGCAGTCATGTTGCTATCGTCTGTATCTGTAATACAAGAAATAGGAGATTCCGATAGTGTTTTGATGTCCTCTTTGATATAATTAGTAACTCACTTAAGGTGCAATCTATGAGCTCGAAACATACCTGTGCCTGCTAAGCTTTGGCAGAATTTTTTGTTGTTGAGCCAACGTTCTTTGAGAGAAAGGTTAAACATGGAGTAGCGAGGGTCACCAGTAACTTCACACTGAATTTTGAGAAAATTAGGAAGTCTCTGTTGTAAATCAGTACCATTGAGAGTACTATAGGTTTCCAGAAGTATCATCCCTTTACATCTATTTATGGTTCGGATGGTCCAACGCAACATTAAAAAAACAAACACCATTAGTAAGACAGATTTTCACTCTAAACATCCCACAAATTCAGATTCTATCCGTAAATGACGTCATCATATCATAGAGGTTCAGTCAGTGGGTGCACCTCTCCGTTTAAATGTAATGGTAGTTTGGAAAAAAGGACGAAATTTTGATAAAAAACCAGCTGAAATCAATCGGGCCGACATGTATAAAATTTGTTCAATGAAAATGGCTCCGGTTCCTCTCGGTACTGACCCAGCCAACGACAATATGGAGCAGTATGTGAGTCCCAGACATTACGAGACAGCTGGAAATCCTGCGTCCCAATTGTGTTTGAACTATAAAATTACCTGGGATGGCAGGGGTCTTCGTATATGTCCAGTTGAAAATACTGATCGTTATGAAGGAAGCAACGACGGGTTTTGTAGACGGTTACGTGGTCGTGGTCCCGCTGGGCAAGCATGTTGTTATAATCCCTTTGAGACAATGCAGTTTTTACTTCTACCACTTGACCCTGCAGCTCGGGCCTACGCACTGTGTACGTGTAGCTCCAATTTCCCTGTAGTGCAGAATAATAAGTGTCACAATAATGAAAAGTCAACGAGTTAGTTGAAACATGCGTAATCTAAAACCTTCTGTCCACGTTTCCGAAGTCGGGCTTGCATTTTGGGTGTGTTCGTCTGAAGGTAGTCATGGACAACGGTGAAATCTTGGAATCCAGGAGGAAATGCTTTGTCGTCCGGTAATGGACCGGAAACCAAAAACTTGACCTTCTTGGAATTTGTCTGCAGACGATCCCTGGCATCGATTCCCAGTTTTTGGCAAACACACTATCAGTAACAATGAGTTGATTAAGAAAAAGACAAAACTAAGATGTCATACGGTCACACATTTCCAAAACCATTTCAACATTAGCGCGTGGCCGCCCCGATACACCATGTATTTGAGAAACAATCATTATGACAATAACGCTAATAATATAATGACATCACTTAGTTCATTGTGCTCCTGTATAACAGCAGTAAAAACAGTATAACAGCAATGATCATTAGCCCAAACAAAGTTCATACAGTTAAGACTTTGTAAGTTATCACCATCCTGACCCAAATTAATGTATCAAGTTGTAAAGGAGTTGTGAGAACTGCAGAATACCAATAAAATTAGAAGGATTACTGAAGTGAATGAATGGAGAGTGAATCATCACTATGCCGTAAGTATTTTAGACCTACATTGATACAAGTGTATTTGATGGTGATGAAGGTTTCTCACCGCCATGGAGACACTTGTCAAGACCTATACACGTACAAACCCAATGAAGACGAAAGCAACATTAAAAGTACATACCTGAATCATGCGACATAGTTTCGTTTCAAAGTCTGTGGAATTGTCGACTACATCGAAATAGGGATGACCAACCCAAGACTGAGCTGCCTTCTGGTCCAATTCTCTGGCCAGACTGATTCCCTCCGATCGACACGTGTGGTCCTGAAGTAGAATAAAGGATTCAAAAAAATTGTTACATCATGCCTATACACCTGTACCCTTGCGGGTCGAATGGTGCATACACTCAAGTCGCCATATGCACAAAATTCCAACGATGATCACGATTACCTACCTCTATGGTGTAGAAAGGCTCGGCACCGTTGGCAGCGGACACCATGTGAATTATCTGATTGTATCTTGTGTCTCGCAGCTCAACTTCATTCCACAGATTTTGGTTCAAAATGGCTTCCCACTTGTTCCGCGGTATAACTGCACAGACACATCACGTATTGGCTAAGAAAGCCGTACTCGAATGTGTCACATAATTTTACCACGGACAAACGATAGTGCTCATCTCTCTCCGTCCCAGTAGAAAATCGCAAGGAGAAAGGACCGAAAGATTTCCCTCAATGTCATACCTCATAGAAAGGTATAATTTCTTCTAGCTCAAGTCAGAACAGGAAGGGTGGAGGATATGCTACGTTTAGGAGAATAATTTTCTTCTATCTCAGCATAAAGTGCTGACTATGAGAGACTGAAATGTCAGGTGCTTCCAATAAATTGGGAAAAGGAAGCTTTTTTGGAGTCTCGTGCAGAGGATTAGAGTCAACAGCATGGGGAGACTGATGGTCAAAGTAAATTCCTCCCGATTCCTTACAGGCAGATGCGTCCATGGCTCCTCGGTCACAGATAATCAGGACGTCCCGGCTACAGGACTCTGCCATCTTGAAGAAAACATTCTCGATCTGCATCATTGTCCGGAGGAGCTCTCCTTGAAACGTCATGGCTGAAAGGGACAAACGTTCACGTTGTTCAGTACAATGGTTCTATGTATAATAACTCACTACATATACATATGCACTTTGACTAGCACTTTTGCATTATGTAACCCAGCTTGGCGAGAACCCACATTGGATAGGCTTCTTCATTGGCGGACTCTTCGCTCTCGAAAGTAACACGCTTTGTTGCAGGAACTTTGCATGAGCTTATAGCACTGGAACGGACTTTCTTTTGTTAAACCTCATCACCGGCAACGTAATATAAAGCTCTTAACAGGATGAAACCTATTGGCGTGTTTGAAAAACTGACCTCGTCAGTCTTGTTACTCATAAGAATGTATCTGTCAACCGCATCGGCATTATACTCCATGCCACCATCTTTCTGCTTTCTTCAGTGCCCTTGCCCGTCTTTCGAAATACGATTACAGCATTTTAACCTTGCCGGACCAATCAAGGTTTCTCATAATGATTGGAAGGAATAGCTGCACTCCAACACTGTGATACAGCCAAAACATAAGATATGAACATATATTAGTGCTCGTCAGGCAGGTGCATCCATCAGGTCCTGTTTAACCTTCCTATCGAGTCTCCCGCTATGAAGCAGTTGAATTTGAAGTAGTAGTGTAACAGCTCATTATTGCAGAGGAACAGGTGTCAGCGAGAGAATTATTGGTAATTGGTCCAACTCATGTACACTTAACAATGAATCCTGCATGTGGGAGTTCAGCGGAATGAATAACTTGACTACTCATGCAAAATGAGGAGCGTTTAATTTTAACAAGCTAGAGTTAGAGGTATTAATCACACGGAGAGAAAAAGTAGTACATTTCCTACAGCATTTATACTTCCAAGCTTACTACCATCTCATTCATTATGCAGTTCACCCTAAGTTTTTCCCACTAGAGCCGTAACGCCCATAACCAGAGCATGTGTCACTTGTGTGACATGATGCATGACATGACATGTTTTTCTTGTATCTAAATAACTTTAAAAACATAATAGCAAAATATTAGGTAATATATAACTTTGTGTGGAATTAGTTTTATATTAAACCTACTGCACGCTGATTCTCCTAAAATCTGGGGATTATGGGATTATGCTTTTGAGACGAGATGTAGATTAAGCAAGATTTGTAAATATACCACTGCTGGAGGAACATAAACGAACAATTGGCATTTGGCCGGGGAAAAGTTATAATTAAGACTTGAAAATGATCAGAATCTAGATTTGCGATTGCGCCGTCTTGCGTAAATCAATCAGAAATGTTGACTGTCTCATCAGTTCAGGATGGGAGAGTGATAAATACTTCAAACAAGACCCCAAGTATTGTACTAAAATAGTAGTACCGAAGTTCCACATCGTCCAACCCATATTCCATGCTCAATTATGGCACAGCGCCGTCAACTCCTATCATCGGTGACTGAACAAACGAATATTCAAGTACAACTTTGTGAAATAATTAAGATAGCTAAGTGCAAAAAGTTCTCAGAAATGCTTCCCAATAACTATGATAATCACACTCATTCAGACCTCTTATACGATACGCTGTCACGCGGCAATGCGTTTTATTGCGACTCCGCCTGTCCGTAAACATCTCACCCATTCTCGCTATTTCAAGCATGATATGTGAAATTTCAGCTTCATCACAGAACCCATGCATACAATTATACAGAAACGCATTTCCAGGACTTTCCGACACACACAACAACCAAGAATACAAATTTTTGAAAACACTAAAATAGTCTTAAGAAGATTAGGACGGATTTGGAGTGACTAAATGCGGTCGATCTCCCGGTAGTATATTTCAGCATTCAGACTTGACCTCTCCCAGAAAATGGAACAAGAAGAACGGCGCAGTGAAGAAGTATGTAAACTGTGGTCGGGAAGAGGCGGGGTCCGAAGTTGTTAAATAAAGAGAATCCGGGGCTAAAGTCGAACTGAAAGTCTTCTATAGGTTGTTAGGTATATGCGTATGCGTGCGCTTGAGGCAACAACTGCAGGGCAATTACTCAGTCAGACGTAGCTGATTTTTAGCCAGCAGACACATATGCATCGTGCAAGTTTGCACGTCGTCACGAAGACTTGGTCAGCCGCCAATACGGACGAAGCCACTGACTCCTTGCTCTAGTAGTTTCCCTTTCTTTCAATTTTTTTTCCAAATGGAATCGTCTCGCAAATTCTAATTTGTTGTACTCCCGTTCAGGCGGCGCTCTCAAAAGTGTTACAGGAACTACAAAGGGTTCCACGCCCACAGTCTGGTTCCTGGTACTACCCGAAATGATTCTTGATTGTCAGCTGTAGCTCATTTCAAGGTTAAAGTCCATTCTACTTGCAGTCAACATCGATTCTCAGCCAATCCGTTCACAGCATTTAAATTCCCCCCCCCCTCAGGGTTCTATCATCACGGTCACCCTAATGATTTCCACGTGAACCATAAAAATTCTGAAGAAGCCCCATACGCTCATCATATCATTATCCACATACGCTTACGCACCGATGAAGTTCGTATATATTACACTAATTCATTGAAAACCTCCTCGACAGTGGTCATATTTGTCAACAGCCTTAAACTTGACTGTCAAGTGAGCGGAAGGAAATAGGACCGGGAAATTATCTGCCTACTCATCACTTTCCCACTCCCATCTTCTGAGCCGTGGCAAGGAGCTTAAGGCATCTGATTCTATACTCTATCCACCTATGAAGAAGTATAAAAATACATGCTACATGACCTGCATCTGTACTGTAGTACGGCGCAAAGAAGTTTCAAATCGATTTTCAGTGTGAAAACTGACAAAAAATGACGAAAGTGAAGGGCTGGGAACGGAAACTCTGACGCTACAGAAAGATGTATACTACCGCTCTCGCGTTGTTGTTGGTAGCACACAAACGGAACCAAGAATCCTGAGACCGAGCCATGCGAACAGGATGAAAACTGAAAACCCGAGGAAATCCGCGCGCCAGAAACTCAATACCGTAAAGGAAGAAGCTGTGCTGTGAGCGGAGTGGTGTGTGGGAATTGAGGCTTGCCTTCATGCCAACGTCGCAGAGTATAATAAGACGTTGGCCCCAGGCCTCAGCATTATTTCTACAGGACCAAGAGTATACAGTGTACAGTTCCGCGTGCAGCCATTCATACAACTGGTCTACGATCACATGCACTGTCGTAACCCAACGTACAGCTCCCGTTTCCTCCTATGAGATTAGTGCCCACAACACACCAAAGTGTACCACGGTGAAATCACATCTCTTTTTCCGCCAACCTATTATAAAGTGAGGACAGGCGCGGGAGCGTGACATGGATGCCGTCACAACTGGGCCTCGAGGGTACAAACATGTACGTACTTAAAAATCGAAACGAAACAACTTGAAAAATGAAGACGTTTCAAATGCGATTCAGTTTTCTCACTTTTTGTCCCCTCCACGTGAAGATTTCCTTTCCAGATCTCGTCTGCGCAGAGAAGAGACACCTATACCTGAACCTTATTCCACCGAGCCTGTGATTGTTAGCTCATCTCTTATAGTAACACAGTCTCCCCTCCGGTAATTCTATACAAGCATGGACCATGGCTCGTATCGTACTCATGCCTTACTCCAACCCTGGTTCTCACCAGTTACAAAGAGAACTCATTCATGATCATACAGGCTGCATATATTTGTTGTTGTTGTGCTGTTGTGAAGATGAGGTGGCCCGGAAACCTGGCTAAGCAGACAGTAGACAGCGGAGCTCCCGCGATAATAAAAACGCCGTCACGACACGAGCCAATTCCATACGACGCTCACACTTATACGGGCTGTCAAGGTCGGGAATTTCGAGCTCTTTCCACTTCATGCAAGCTTACATTCATCCTCATTGACGTTCACAGTTGGGTCGGATATAGTCAAATGAACACACATGATCTGCGGCGCATTCTTCCTCACCTCTCTCAGTTCTCTCCGCTTTGCCAAAAGTTATTACTCCTACCACGTGCCGCACAGAATCCTGAAGGAGGTTATGTGCACCCTAAATTTCTTAATCTCAGTGCAGACGACAATTTCTTAACATTTATTATTACCCTGTACCAACAATGCACTGAGCGATGAGTTTCAATCAGATCAACCTCTCTCATTCTCAGTTAAATTCTTCAACTCTAGCTCAATCCAAGGTAACTAAGGTAGCACACTATTGTGCAGTTCTCATGAGCTACTTCCCCCTTGTGAAACAGAGTCCATAAGGAAAGCGTGTTGGAAAAACTTTCCGCGAGAACAGTGGTAGATACCCTGGTCACAACGTTCAAAGATCTCTGCAACCTTGAAGTTTCCATTGCCTTTCCATGACGACTCATACTTAGGAGTCAAATGCATTATTGACTAAGGTCACTCCTGCTCTGTGATTAATACTCCCAGTGAGTTCCATTTAAACACAGGTGCGATGAGCCGCACTTGTAAATTCACACTTTGGTGATTGATTAATGCAAGAGTCTGTCTCAGCCTCAGCTCTCATTCAGTAGCAAAGAGAGTGACGACAATTAGCATACCATCAGAATCAACTTTAATCATCCCATGGATTCCCATTTTAATGTATAGACGTGTAGAAGTCCCATTGGTAGTTATTGAGTGTCAAAAAATCAGTATGCTGAAGCTGTGTGTGTTGGGAGGGACATTCGGAGGACACATTTGACGCGACTGCCATAAAGCAGATTGAGCCCGCCCGACGCAGCCTCAACTGGATCACCTTTAGAATATATTGTTGTACAAGTGTGGCGGTACATACTCCAAACTGTGCACTTCTCTCCGGTCATTACGTAGAAAGAGAAAAGGAGCAAAGTTCAGGGAGAACATCACGAGAGGGAATCACGAAAACTACTATGAAGTAGTACCAACTCGGAACGTCATTCAACGGCTTTATTTTGGCACCACAAAACGTAGTGCCTCACGCAATTACATTGGCCACGCCCCTGATTCATTTTATTTTCATACCGCCACCCCTTGTACTCCCATATACTAATTTCTGTGCTGTACATCACCACATCCTTGGGCGGAGGACAATGTACCTTATTGTCAGGTGCGCACAGTTCCCGAGAAAGTTGCCGGACCAGTACCGTGAGGTTTGTTACCTCCGGACGACGTTGAAATCTAATATACGCCGCCAGTTCTCCGCACATAATAGATTCCATCAGCATTTGAGGGTCATAGGGAAAAGAGGAGAAATTGGTACGAAATAGGCCGAGGTCTTTCCTTCTTTGCGGGTGTGAGAGAGACAAAGGGAGGCCTGCAGCCCGATCTAATTCCCCTGAGCCGATCTCCTTTCCTCATCTCAAGCCCATGGTAAAACGTCCTCTTCGATTGCTACCCTCTTCATGCATGACCGTGAGTTTGAGCTATAATAACAATATGGGATGGACGTTTCCCCGGCGAACCGCAAGAGGCTCATATGTGGATCATTCAAGCGCCAACTAGACTACCTCTTTCCACATCTTTTGGACCTAGTCCATGAAATCTCGATTGTGAGTACAGACCTTTGTCCCAGCAGCTGCTGGGCTATTAATATGTGTCCATCACTAATGCATGGGAAGACCTGGAAGCTATGACGTCGGGAGTAGAGGAGAAATGTGTACATAACTTCTCAAACAATCCTCGTCCTCAAACAATTCTGGGGATTCAATCATTTTATTTTACTCCAGATGGAATTTCTCGTTAGCACCAATACAGTTGGCTCTGCAACTTAATATTTCCCTTCATCACGCTCGCCTTAAGGGAGCGAAAATTCCGATCTAATTAAATACGTACGTGTTGGTGGTGCATATGTGCCCATGAAACATTTTTTATATGCTAACTATTCATGCTGATGATTAAGGGTTGTGATGGGCTTTGGTATATGTCTCATTGGTAATGATATGATTAAATTTAAATTTCCAAAGAAAGAGTGTTCTAAAGAAAAGTGTGCATAGAAAATGTACACTTTCTAAGTGCACATTTTTAAAAAAGAACAATGGAAAAATTTACGAATATTGATTCCTTGAAAAATTTTGTTTTCAACGTTAACGCCAGATTAGCAAGCGGTTCCCAACATAGACCTTAATTATATCATCATTTATACCTTATAACGTTTCCACTCAACGACCACATTACCATGGGCACAAATTTTTCAAAACAGGATCTTTAAACCATGTCCGAGGTACCCTTCAAATTAGCTTGCTCACTTGATTATGAAAATCTCAGTCAGCAGTCAATGCTCAGTGCACGAAACGAGGCTTGATGGATTACTGCATCTGACATGCCACTCACATAATAAAAACATGGGGAAATCAATAAAGCTGGTCGATACTAAAGAGGGGATAGCGTACAGTAACTGTACATGCTTCAGTTGGGCAGACAAGTAATTTTCCCATCGGATCTAGATCTTATTCCGCATCGCGTGCATGCCTTCCCTTCACCCCATATGCGCCGACGACTATTGGCGGGGAAAGTCTGAGCACAGTTCCCATGCCATTGCTCTGTAAGCGAATATTTTTCACTGTACTGGTCACGCTACGTATACACTACTGCTTATTATGAAACTGCATAGACTCCCGCCGCAGTCATTTCGACTGCTACTACCATGCCAAAGACAGTCATATATAGCCCATTAGAATGAGCTTATGAAACAATAATCTAACTTATCAGCGGCAGCTACTCCATAAACCAAGAGAGAGCTCCCGTGCACTTAATAGGCTCCAGCCATGCAGGATCAGCCCACGACACAGTATCCAGTATCCACTATCCCTTTAGTAATAAAGTAATACCCTACGGTGGCAATGACTCCACCGAGGCAGTTCACAATTCACAATCTAACGGTTATGCCGACAAAAGGTTCCAAATTGTGCGCTGATTCCCCCTGTGGATTCCTCACTCACCTCCTCCGAATCCACAGTGGCTCTAGTGGGTGATTGTGGAAGACAGTGCCTCAAAAACTTATGAATGGGTGGCACATCAGTCAGACGGAACTCCTATGGAGGAAGTTAGAGTTTGTCGTCCCACTGTGAAAGTGGACCGACTGCAAAATAAGGTTGCACCACTAATGATGAGCTATCATTCTGGGTTGCCTAACACATCACGTGAGAAGTGCAGAGACCTTTCGGTCCAAATCTACCGCGTGAGACGATGATGGTGATGTAACTAGCGTGTGATGCAACTTTGAGCTGTGAAGATGAGCAATTATCAATTATAGACGTCGGTTCAGAGTCCGAGCCAAAGATTTTCCGTCTCACATTCCTCCGACTCTAAACACGGAGCTTATTCGCGGAGTGTATCTTCCCGACACCCCTAAAAAGAACAAGATGAAAGAAACCTCTTGGAATGCCAGCCCTGCCATGAAGTAGCATCACTGCGATGTGACTATGTAGCAACCTCATTTTAGCTTTTAACAACAAAACGTATACAAAGCCGGGTCAATTACCTTCTTCCTCTGAGAGTTCGGAGAATTTGATGCCCCCGCTGAAAGAGAAAAGGATTGGAATTAGTAACTTTTATCTTCCAGTATCTAATCCATAAACATGCGCATGCACACAGTGCATTCATTCGCACATGACATAGTGAGTCCCCATATACACTACAATATAACTTTCCATGGTGACACCCAATCCATACAGTGGTGATTATGTCTATCTCTGCATGTCTTTAATTAGTCCTAATTTTGTTCGCTCTACAACCGGCGTAATCTACCCGTTCAAATAATTTGAAGTGCTACTGCAACTAAGTACGAGGTGTCCCAGACCGATAGATACCGATCTTTGGTGTAGAATCTAGAATGGCTTATAAGCCAAAGCTAAGGATATTTTACTGTTTACTATAAGTTCGACTGAAATCAGACCTCATCTCCTTATATTATCAATTAAGATTTACCCAAGTTCAAAAAATACCGAACTTTTATGGTTTCATCGCCAGTCCTAGCCAGTGGTGGAAAGCCAACAGTTCTTTTATCAAACAATTCTCGATATCCTTGCCGTCTAACTTTAGTCATCACAAGCATTCATAGAATAACTGATTCAGATTTTACTTAAAAAAATTTTATTACAGCAGTCTGGGACACCCTGTACTACCTATACCTACCACAGTCAATACAGGTCGATCGAGCTCAATTTACGTACAACATACATTATTAGGGCTCGTTTCCCCGTCAGAACTTCTACATACAGCTACGAGATAACGTTGAAGGGAAACGAAGGGAATATGAATCATCTGAGAATCACCGAAAGTTCCGCCATGTTCTCAGGTGGGAGATGGTCAATGTACATCTGATTGCAAATGACAAATTTCCTTGGTGACATTCTTGTCCATTCTCGGTCAGAGAAACAAAGACAACTGACCGCGACGAAAGTGAACAAAATTAGTAGGCCTGTCTAAGGGGTATGGCCATAATACACAAGACAAATGTTGGCTTTTTGGTCCTCACACACTGCTATGCTACAAACATTTACATTACTTACCCCAACAAAATAGTGGCGGCCTCTGGTACACGGAACACCTTCCATCCCAGGTTTTCGAAAAAGGTACACAGTCGGGCCTGCCCAGTCGTTTTTCCACCACATGGTCCTATCCAAACAACGGGGGAAAATATTTCTGTAACTACAACTCGTGTTATGTACAAACATGCTCATTTCACGAGGATAATGTCGTTTCACAATGCCAACTGATAGCAAACATCATAAACTGCTTCTCTGAAAGACAATAATCTACATACATTCCACATATTATGTAATCACAGGCTGTGGAACGAGTTGGAGCAGGTCAACTTCTCTCCGGCTCTCACGTTCATCACTAATGACAAGAAGTGGTATCTACGATACGGTCGCGCTGAGGCTCCAGATTAAATTACAACCGGCGTCAGTCTACTCCTTTTAGTTAGAGTACAGGAAGTGAATGTGAAACACTCCTTGCCTGACTGACTGAGAGAGTGAGAAATGTTGGTTTTCATTTTTTAGTTAGCTTTAGGGGACTAGCCTGTCTGGAATTCCTGGTACAGTTTAAATGCATAATTTGCAGAACTCACGTGGCATCACCAGTGATCTCAAGAGAACGATGGGGATGAAGAGAGATTTGTAAATTCCATAACTAGTTTCATTCTACCCTTTAAATTATCCTCGCGATCCGCTCCGGACCTGGATATAATATGATACGTTCATCAAAATTCTCATCCAAACCTTATCATCCTTCCTGTGCATGTAAGCAAGTCTGAAGACGAGTGACGAGGACAAAGACAGGTTCCTAATGTTGAATTTAAGTTACTCGGCATTACGAAACTTTGGAGATGACTGACCGACATATTCCCGTCAGTATTAAAAGCTAAATATTCTTCCGTGTAAAGTAGATAAGTAACTAGATAGCTCAAGAGTGATATTATTTCTAATGCCTGGTTCCCAAAAAAACTTATAATTTCTGTTGCAGTGTCATAAAAATATGTCTACA
>WJFA01002351.1:0-16313 GCA_009870155.1 Pseudobourletiella spinata | reverse complement strand
CTCTATCCAACGTCCTTTCACTACTTTAATACTCAAAATATTACGTTGATAATACGTAAAGAAATATACACAGATCAATTCTCACTTGGTCATGTAAGGAGCGTAATGTTTTAGGGACAAACGATATTCTATTTGTGGCTAAAACGATGTAGAAATTCCATCCTTCCTCGTTGCAGATCCAAGTCGTTCTCCCCTTGTTCCAGCCTGCACACTCACTCCAGCTAATGCTACAGCAAGCAGCATGCGGACTAGAAGGCTCATAGCGTGCGTGCTCCGCGAATCGGCGTCGAGAGCACCAGATTTACATTATTCGCAAATTTTAGCTTGCCTTCCGAAAATTGTGATCCAGCGTGTGAAATATTTAAGTTCTTGTGTTTATTTATTATACAGGGTGTCCCAAAACTATACGTCACATTTGTTTTCCTTGTACAGCCTGAACGCCTCAACAAAAATCATTGATTTCGGTACCGATAGAAAGCTGAGGCTTTAAGTTTTTGTTTTCCTCCGTGCTCATCCAGATCTGACCACTGGTTCATGAGATAGGTCAAACAGGTCAAATCACATGGTAATTTAACATTGACGTAAACAGGGACTTTCTCAACTAATAACTCCTGAACCGGATGGCGCATGCGCAATAGTGCATTTGAAAGCTCTATTCATTCTGATTCATCCCGTATGCAACATTATTGGTCGAACCGGAAGTCAAAAATCATCACTTCAGCGTAAGGGGATAGCTCCATTACGCCCGTCCCAGTGCATTTAGCAGGACGATGTGCTCAATAAGAGGTAACCATTGCCCGCCATAATAAACAAAACATTTGTGAATTTCCTGACTCAAAATTTTACATATTTTAAAATCCCCCCACCCTTTAAAGTTGCTTTTGACTTCCGGTTCGACCAATATTGTTGCATACTGGATGAATCAGAATGAAAGGAGCTTTCAAATGCACTATTGTGCATGCGTATGCGCTATCCGGTTCAGGAGTTATTAACTGAGAAAGTCCCCGTTTACGTCAATGTTAAATTACCATGTGATTTGACCTGTGTGACCTATCTAATGAACCAGTGGCCAGATCTGGATGAGAAAGCAGTCAAACAAAAACTTAAGGCCTAAGCTTTCCATCGGTACCGAAATCAATGATTTTTGTTGAGGCGTTCAGGCTTACCAAGGAAAATAAATGTGACGTATAGTTTTCGGACACCCTGTATATTTAGGTAAGTGCCATGGATTGTACCAAATTCTCCACCTTTTTAAGGATTCGCCCGGCACGAAAGCAAAAAAAGGGGGAGGGTTATTCCGAGGTAAATGTTTATGTTAGTTGTCATTATATATTACTTCCCTCAATAGAAAAATGATTTTCACCTATATTTTTTGTTTTCAGATATATGTCATAGAAGATGATCGGACTCTAAAAATCCCGAAGACTCAAACCGTGAAGAGAAATTTCCCGGAGGCAGCTGGCCGAATTTTCAAATTCGGTCAAATTTTTGGGCCGAGTTCCTCCCAGAGCACCTTGTTTGAGGAGTATGTGAAGCCCACGCTGGAGAATCTCTTCGAAGGGGAGAACTGCGTGTTCTTCAGCTACGGAGCCACTAACTCTGGAAAGACTTATACAATGCAAGGTTTGTTGATTTTTGTATTTTAAATCACTATTGAGCATGTCTCTTTGGGCTGATGAATCAGGGTGGAAGTCGCAGTGTAACTTATAAATTTTTACAATTGTAGGATGTGGAACACAACTCGGCATTATCCCTCGTGCTTTGGATCACATGTACAACATTTTGGAGGGTCGGGTGCACACGGCTGGGGCTCCCTCTTCCATGTCTTCCTCCAGCAACGCCAGAGTGGCTGGGAAAACGCTCAACGTAAATGCAGTTTTACGTAAGTATGCCATTTTATTTTGGACCAAAATATCCCATTACATGATATGCCATTGTGTATTTCGTTGCCATAATATTGCGTTCTTAAATTCAGAATCGTCAGCCGAGCAGTACTCCTCCAAAAAAAGCTGTATGTTGTGTGGGTGAGCTTTATTGAAATTTACAATGAGCGGGTTTCTGACCTTTTCGAGCCAGTCCAACGAGGGAAGACACGTAAGGAACTGAAGCTCCTGGCAAATACAGACGGAGGAATATGCATAAAAGGTAACAAATATGACTCAAGCCAGCTGCTCGTCAATGAGATCCAGTTTCTTTAATTAAAATTTTTTTGTACGTCAGATTTAACTGAATTATCCGCAAACAGCGCGGAGGAAGCCTACCTTGAGCCTCAGACGAACGGTTGTGGCTCCTTATCGAGAAGAATTAGAAAATCGCTAAATATAATTCGCAATTTGCCGCATGAACGCGATGAGACGCAGGAAATGGTTGAGCTGACGCACGTATTGGCAAGTGAAAGCGAGCGTTTGAGCGAAGAGCTTAAAGCTCCCATCAGTTTACGCGAAATGATTCCCAAGATGGATAAGGCCACCTCTCCGATGCCGGCCAGCCAAACCGTCGTCGCCGGCTCCCCTGAACCGGATCCAGCTGAATTAAAGGCTACTGTGATGGTAAATTTTCCGCAAAATGTATGAGGAGTAATGTATTTTGCCCGCGACAACAAGTTATTTCTTTGTTTTGTAGGAGTTGAAAACTGAAATGCAGGAGCAGCTTCTGATAATAACAAAACTTGAAAAGTTTGTTAAAGACCAGAAGCAACTCACGGACGCTCGCATCGACATTCTAGTCGGCCAGCTGGAGGTATTGTAATTGTTATGTACATCTTTTTTAATCACATTGGAAGGCTTCTTAAAATTACACAAGATTAATTTTCTTGGAACACCTTAAAGGTTAAGGAAGCCACTATTATGACGTTGAACGAACACCTAAAGTCGAAGTGGGATGAAAATAAAGATGAAGATCCGGAACCTTCCGAATAGTTATTTTTTAGATACAATTTTATAGAATTCCCACGTTGAATCCTTGTACATTATTATTTTTATTATATGCAATTATTTTTTACAAGGCTTGAGCTCAAGTATAATAGTAATAACTGTGAATTTTTCGAGCCGTCCGCGATTTGTATCTTGGATTTTGGATACTGAATGCTGAGCACAGTTCATCCCAAAAAATAACATAAAAGATTTATAATACATATCGTTCATGGTTGAAACGAGCTGTTCGATTATTATTTCTCCCATCCACGGTTTCATCGGTGTCGCGCGGTATCCTCCGTCCTCTGTAAGCTTTCTAGCCCAACGTCAAAAATAAGATCTTTAATTTACGGTCATCATACTAACAACTAACAGCGGCCGAAATTGAATATCACGTTTCCCGCCAACAATGACAACTAGCGGGAATCAAATTAATCATGGCCATGTGTGATGCCCGGCTTTTAACAGCCACACTACATAGCAAGTGTCACGGGAGTTGGGAAGCAGATTTACGTGCAGTAATCATCAAATTTCTGGTTATCATCGGAAGGTCAGGCATTTCGTGTGAGGTTTTCTTCCATAGAAACTTGGCTGGAAGGGAATGTCCTGAAGTATAGTTTCACATCAGTTGTGCGTATTTTCCAAACTAAAGTTGACAACTCAAAGTTGTGTTGTGCAACAGCGCGGTCAAAGATTCTCGGGATAGCGAGGGAGCATTCATAATAAAGAGTGAAGGTTGCAACATCATCACAATAAGTCAGTCATCGGTTCGGTGCTTCCGTCAGAGCAAGAAGAGGCCATAGGCCATTTATTATCAAAATATTCCTTTTCCGATAATCCAATCTGTAAACTACTAAAAATCTGCCTGTGTTGGAAAAGTGCAGTGAGCTGGAGACTGAGAAAAGCGCTGGCGCTGATCAGGAATGTAATACGACTTACTGGCATACATCATTCCTTTTAACCCAAGACTTGTAGTGCATGATGATATGATTGATAAGCGTTCGACTTTTTTTGTCCGTTGCCATTGACGTTTACACCATTCATTCGTCATCATCCTCATCAGTTTTGAGAGCAAAAGATAGATCAGCGTAAGCTCGCCTTTTTACACGCCGTAGGTCTTTAACTAGTTCGATGATTCCCTCAGTTCACCTCCAAGTACTAAAAAGGAATGAAGGAAGTTAATTCAGCTTTGCACTTTTAATCCTCACAATTTTCCCTACAATCAAAAAAAATAACATTACCAACTAGCTGTCGTAAATTACTCGAACCTGACTTGGAAGCGCTCACTCATCATAATATCGGGAAAAATGAAGGACCATCCTGGAAGAATTGAAGGGGGATTCATGGGTGCACTCATTAACTTAATCAGTGGAACTGCAGGTAAAATATTATTACTATACAGTGCATATTAAGTTGATATGACGGCCGCTGTAGATGGATGATGATGTGATGAGAGAACTTGTGTGGCTGTCGTGACCTACAGGAGGCATCGCTTGTGTTTACGTCGGTCAGCCCGGTGACACGGTGAAAGTGAAGATGCAGGTAAGGTACGATCTGTTCTTCCTACTATTCTATATGATTTTCAACAGAATTTTTCGTCAGCCCGCCAACTGTAGATTGACCCTTGTGGGGACCCATTACTTATGTATTAGTTGTGCACATAAAGTGGATCGATAGACTGGTTGAGGGTCACATCATTTCGGGTTGCTGATTTCGTATAATAATATTCATTTGACAACTTGTCATGTATTTTTTTCGCAGACATTTCCAGGAACCTACTCCAAAGGGATGGTCCACTGCTTCATGGAAACGCTGCGGAACGACGGTATCACACGTGGGCTGTATGCTGGCACAGTTCCCGCCCTCATTGCCAATGTTGCGGAAAACTCGGTCCTCTTTGCTGCCTACGGACTTTGTCAAAAGACTGTGGCTACGGCCAGTTCCAAGGTGCGGATGAATTGTGCAATAAAGTGTCGGTTTCACATTTCCTATTTTGATGTGGGGCCCTAATTTTTGCCCACGTTTGAGTGTATAGAAAATCGAGGATTTGAGCCCGATTCAAAATGCATCCGCGGGCTTCCTCGCTGGCTTCTTCTCGGCGTTTACTCTGTGCCCAACGGAGTTGGTGAAGTGCAGGTTGCAGGCGATGCGGGAAACATTCGCTGCTTCCGGTCCCGCCCTGGATGCCACCACAGGGCAGTTGAAGTCATACGAACCTGTAAACCACCCACTATTACCTTTATTATTATTTTTAAAAATTATTTTATTAATTCAATTAAATTATTAATGAATATAATTTATTTAAGCAGTATTAGATTATATATTATTCAATTCGAAAAAATACTTTAATCATATCAATCAAATTACCCTAATTTCTGGCTCCCAGGTGGGTCCATGGACGTTGGCGCGGAAAATATTGCTGGAAGAAGGGATCTTCGGCTTCTACCGCGGCCTCACCTCCACCATGGCTCGGGAGATGCCTGGATATTTTTTTTTCTTCGGCGGCTATGAGCTCAGTCGCCATTTACTCACACCTGCAGGCGAATCCAAGGAAAAAATCGGTGCGGACGGACATTACATCATTTCATTTTGACACCAGCATCATGCTCACTCATTCTACTGTAGCTTGTTGTTCTGTAACCATTGATGTCTCTGCAGGCCCCGTGAAAACGATCATATGCGGCGGCATTGGTGGCACTGCCCTCTGGGTAGCTGTGTTCCCCACGGATGTGGTCAAGTCCAGGATCCAGGTGAACAAGCAACTGAACGAGACCATGATCCAGTGCATGACAAACATTGTCAAAAGGGAAGGTGAGTGAAAGCGCTCATGTTTTTATCTCAAAAGTTAGAAAAAAGTACTACAACCGTTTCCTATGTGGAAAACTCATATTAATTTCTGGAATAACCAGTGATGATGATGACTTTTGGATCATAGGTATAAGGAATCTATACAGCGGGCTGGGACCCACCCTGGTTAGAACTTTCCCGGCATCTGGAGCGCTCTTCCTTGCCTATGAATACACAAAATCCGCGCTGACGTCATTACTACTGTGATGAAGACGAAAATGGTTTTCTTCGTGTTTTGGGGGTTACAAAGAATAACCCAGTCATTTCCCAAACATAGGTTCCAACAATAATAATTATAATAATAATAATAATATTACGCAGAGTTTTGTAGCAGGTTCGCCACTCAGTCAGTACAACAACGTTTATGTGAATCATTGTATAATTCATTAATCGAGTCAAACTTTCAATCTTTCATGAAAAAAAACTAGTTCAATTGATTTATCATCGTATCTGTGATAAGTAAATCGAAAGTTTGGAGGCTTTATTAACGGAAAAAATTTATACGCGCATTATAATAATAATAATAACAGCAGTTCAAAGTCACTTCGTCATGACCACAGATAGTGACTAACGGATTAACTTTCAAATACTGATAATAAGTACCTCAAGGATTAGAGGAGGATACGTATGTATGGTGACTGGAGGAAAAAGTCAGAACAACTCTCAAGAATGGATTGATCAATTCTGAATGAGCGGTGAGTAATTAGTAATTATGTACGAAATAAGGACATTTTTGTGACTAGAGCAGAATAACTTTGAGAAATCTCTTGAAGGAGAATAAGAATATTAGTGCCATTCTTTTGAATTCGTGAAGGAGAATCCGCGTATCCGTCGGGTCACGTTGTCCGCATCTCTTGCTTCAAGCACTGCTTAAAGGCTTCCCAACCCTCATTCTTCGTGTACAACTGGAATTTTCCAAATTATTATAAAACTGATAAAATTTAGAGTCCAATTTCCACGTGATGATGAAGAACCAAATTGAAGCAGAATTTACCTTAAATCCACGATGAAGACGGTCCTTCATGACCCCGATGAATTCCCGATGACTCAAATGACCGTCATCATCCTCATCAAAGATTTGAAAAACCGTTTCCACGACATGCGGACTTAAATCCGTTCCGGTACAAATGCGAACCGCCCTGCGAAACTCCTCTTGAGAGATGGGTCGGTCAGCCAAAGTGTACATCTTCATGGCCACATTGAAATCGTCCAGATTATTCAGGAACTGGCAGAAGGCTCGGAACTCTAAAAACGTGATCCCCTGCTCCATCTTGATCCGGTCCACTAATCTCTCCAAATAGAGTTCATACCTGATTCAAAATTATAGAAGCAAGTCATGAGCGGGGGAATTCTGATACAAAATGAAAGTAGTAACGGTAATAATAATCAAGTTAGAAAAGAAAAACAACGACAACTTACTCATCCGAGTCCAGATACGTATATCGCAGTAGGATTTTGGCAAAATCAACCTGCGAAATGCAGTCCAATCCCTTGGAAAATTCGTGGAATTCCAACTCCTGCACTTCCGTCTGCAAATCCTCCATGAATCTGTAATGATGAGAACAAAGCAATTATTTATGATCTAATGATGAATTCATTGCAGCTCACAAACAAAGGTTTCGATTAACGATCATAACATCGATTCAGAGACGACTCAAATTTCCCACCATTTTCCGCTTCACCATTGAATTAACCATTGAAGTTAGAGTTCTGTTTTACATCGTGGTAACAACACCATCGATATCAATTAGGTGAAGCTCCAACTCCAAAGATCCAATCATTAAAAAATCAATCAAACTTGAACATCATTAAATTTAATAAAATCAATGAATAAAATTCGAAATAAAGAAAGAAAATAAACATTCAAAGTAAACAGAATAAACAAATTTGAAATAAAAGAAATTTGTAAAAATTCAAAATAAAAAAATGAATTAAAGTTAGAAATAAAAATTGTATCATTAAAAATTCAAAGATAATAGAAGAAATAAATAAAACGTGGAGACAAAAAATACATGCCAAAATGTAAGTTCAAAATGCAAATATTAATAAAATTCAAAATAAAAATGTAAATAAAAGTTATTAAAAAATATTTTCAAATTCCGATTCACTTACTTTCGGAAATCCTCATAGCGAATTTGATGTTTCCCTTTGTGGCCGAAAAAGTGGACTAGAAGCGTAGTATCTAAACAAAAGTTTAAACAAAGTTATTAAAAAATATTTTCAAATTCCGATTCACTTACTTTCGGAAATCCTCATAGCGAATTTGATGTTTCCCTTTGTGGCCGAAAAAGTGGACTAGAAGCGTAGTATCGACGAAATGTCGCCGCTGGAGTCCTCTGTCATCGTCCACGAGGGATTCACTGATAAGATTTTGCACCGCCTTATGTTTCTCATCATCCCCGTCCGCATCTTTCAAAGTAGCTTCCGACCCGTTCGATGATGTTTCTTCGGACTCTGCCTTGAGCAATCCTCTCCTATCCTTCCATGCCATGCTGAAAATCTTCTCCAGCTGGAATAGTCACAGTAGAAATACATAAATAATAATTAATCCGCTTCCCAGTCCAATTCAAGTTCAGGCAAATTAACTACCACCAAAACAGCATCATAGAAATATGAGTGAGCAGAGAGACAGCGATAGAGTTATTATTATGAGGCACGCGGCGAAGGAGCAGAATTTAATTTCCTAGTGATCATCCACACCACACACGCATCATCTCACTAAAAGTAGATATTCAACAATATAAATTTTGATTTTTCAGTCAATTAACTTGTCACGCCATTAGATTTTAGAGATGACACTCTTTACCTTACTACTGGTGAGCAAAGCATGAGAAGCACATAGGCCAAAGACTTCACAGCATGCCAGAGGCATAGGGAGATAGTGTCTCACACTGTCACACTTCTGCTGCCGTCCCACATCCCGTTTATTTAAATCAATAAATCATTTCTTGTACAGCATCCCAAGCCTCACCACAATGATTCCGCCAAGTTATTATGACTTTTTTCTTGTTGTTGAGATACTCGTAATCGTAATCATTTCCATTCACCACGAAAACAACAACAATCAACAAGGACTCAAATATGCAAAAAAAGCTCTCCCACATGAATATTATTATTGATGAAGATGACGGGACAGTCATTTATAAGGACAATTCACGCGGCACATTCTGGGAAAGAATCAAAAAATAAAAGCCAGTGAAAGAACCCCGGAATATGTAAAAGGAAAAAAAGAGGAAAAAATAGAAAAAAATAAAGATGAAGAAGAAGAACGAAATGAATAATAAAAAAAGACCTCTGTGTGAGCCATTAGTTGGTGAGTACCATCGGAAATTTCACTCTCAACACCGTCAATCAAATTACGTACAAGTACGTGGAGGTTCTTTAGCGCAGTATCTTTCTTGTACGTGTGCAGGGGGATCAGGTGCAACAACTGGAAGGGCATTCACCAAGAAATCAATCATCATGATCATCATATAAAACATAAATTAATAAAAGACCAAGATGATGATTTATCAAATAATTACAACCAATCATCAAAGTATATATAATCACCAATCATATTTCCCAAATAATCAATAATTTGATGGATAGTAAAATGGTAAAAATAATTGCAATGCAGTAATTATTGTTGGAAGGCAATAATGGTTTTCCAAGAGGAACTCGGGAAAAAAAATTCGCTATAGATTTTCACACACTCTGTCCTCATTGCCATCCATCCATTTCTGCACCACTGACGTCACGTCAACAGCCTTTGCCTACTTCAAAGCCTCATTCGGTAATCCAGAAAAACATTGGATCATCAAACAGAGTAATAATTATAATGATGGGGACATTACAATTCGGAGGTAGGGCTGACAACCCTTAAAATTCAACTGATTCAACAAGACACTGGGCTCAACTGCTCAAAAACTCACCACCAAGAATTCATTCTTGTCCACTTTTTCGTTCCCGTCTGTATCGAACATGTTGAAGGCTATGCGGAATCCGGTTTGAGGCTCTGCATGAACAAAATAGGGACAAAAAAAAATTAAGTGTCAATTTATTTATTTCATGCTTTCGACTTTCGCTATAGCGTCTATAAATGAACATTGAGAAATAACAATTGCACATAAAGTAATTTTTTGAATGATTAAATTCAAACTTCGCGGAACAATTTCGTTTCATAAAAAACTTTCTCCCGCGCTCAAACTTACTTGTGAGTACTGAGAGTAGGAAGAGGTACTCGGTGTAGGAGATGATCCCTGCGGGATATAAATACCCATAGGATTTAATAATAGTAATAGTTATTATTATTAGTTTACATTTTTATCCACAAGAAAATAATCTGACACAAGTTCCAAAATTTTATGATCAACAGAACAACAACCTCTATCTCTCAAATTGCGAAACATTTGCGCCGAGCCTTTCTGCAGGGTTGGCGTTCCATCTCGGATTAATTGCAAGTCCTTGGGCGTCAATACTTTCCGCTTTAGGCGAGCTGGAGAACATGGTTAAAAAGTAGATTATGATGAAAAAATTTAGTTTTGATTCATTTAATTTGGAATTTGGACGTGCCTAACAGAATACATTTTTTAAAAACTTGACTCTTATTATTCTTCAATTGTCTTCAACTTTTACACTGACGGGAAACTAGCAAATACCAAGGTTCTTACCGAAATCAAATAATAAAATTAATGTCAGGATTATTTCAAACTTACGACGCGGCTCCGCCTCCACGACAGACTCGAGGAAATCCTGTGGGGTCATGTACAGTTGGCCATCATACTCGACGGATGCAAACCGAAGGAAGCGCCGCTCCCGCGAGGTCAACTTGATCGTTTTCACCTCTTCATCCTTCTGAAAAAGGAGAAAATACATTTCAAACTAAATACAAACTAGGTGCTTTGTGCGTTTAATAGGATGAGAAATAGTTTTAGCAATACTTTTCTCGATTTTAAGGCGTACACGCGGGATTCCTCGTGGAAATATTTGTACACCCCGTAGCCACCCAGAGTTACTCCGCAGGCGAGGAACCAATATTTCATCTTTGCCCGCTCCCTTCGGCCGGGATCAGTGTCAGCTCGAATGGATGCATATGACCTTCCGACCCGGGTCGAATTCGGACTGGAAAGTATCCGGGATCTTCGGCAGGCCTGACCCAATATTCTCATGCCCATTTCCCGCATAAATCCATCCATCCTCGCACCCTTCTTAATTTCTCAAAATTTCCACGGAAATTAACGGTCCGAACTTGAAAACTAATAAAATCTCAGTCGCAGCCTTCGTAATAAGTGGCAGAGTTTGAATTTTCCCAGGGAGCTCACCTGTTTTTCCGAGAAATTAGTACTCTATTTTTATAGTTATTCAATTGTAGACAGCGAGTTTTCACATTTTCCACCTCAGCCGGAATAAAAAATTAATTTAAAAATGTAACCGGGGAGGAGCACCTCCGTATTACTGCACACACGACACACAGGCATTCTGAACAGAGGCGTTTATATGTTCCCGCCTGTACCGGATGCAAGGATTTTGCACGAATCCTAACTCTTGCAATTGCAATGACCGCGAAGGCACAGGAGGATCTGCCTGTTATAATCACATCCCGACCGCGTGCTGTATTTCGATCGACGAGTTCAAATGCTCGAGAGTGATGAGGATGATTTCAATTTGGCCGAGCGAGTCAAATCCTCATCAATCACAAATTAATTCGTGGAATAAAAAAATGATAGTCACACGGCAATTTATTTCACAAAAAATGTTTTTATTTTTCCTTTCCCGCAGCAGCATTAGGCTTGACAGTTGTCATAAAAACTATTTCGAAAATACTCGGACTGCCAGTCAGGGTTCCCTTGATCATGGGGATGTTGAAAATCTCGTTGATGTATCATAATCATCCTCCAGTCCCTGCACCAAGTTCATCCGCAGCTCTCTTCCTTGCTTCAGCTATGCCATTCCTGACGAGGTTTTTGACTAAATGTTTACGTTGAGAATCAGTTAAATCCAACCACGTGGTCGTGTCAATCTGGAAGACACATCATAAAACATTTCCATAATTAATAAAGCTCTCGCTCAAAAAAATATGTACTCAACCCAATACTCTCAAAACATCATCTGTAACCCACGTCTTACCCTGTGAGTGACATATCCCAGTTTCCGCATCTGCCTCTCCCTCAGATGCGTTTGGCCCGTCACGTCTTGAGTGTTGTAGATGGTATTCTGGCGGGCGAGCAGAATGAAGACGTGGAAGACGATCGGAGCGTGCAGGAGGGCTTTCGGAATTGACTTCACTTCCCACTGTTGCAGGGAAGACACTGATGGAGGGATGTCCATGGCCTGGCCTTCCTTGTCGGTGCAAAATAAAATTTCTGAAAAAAAGAATATGCCGTGGTGGAAGTTATAGATTTTTATTATATCGCATGATCACGACGAGAGAACGTGGGCGGGGAAACTACCAAGAGTGTGATACTGCGGCAGAACTGAAGTAATCCAAGTTGTTTTCGGGGTCTCAAAAGTGTCCTCAAGAACCTTCCCCACCGTTCTCAAGTTGCTTTCGAACATGGAGACCTTCCCTTTCGTCTCTGGATTTGCCCAAAATGTGAACGTCTGCAATACGAGACGATCAAATTAAAAATTATACGTCAAACAAATAAATCCAGACACTGGATTACAAATGTAACGGAGTAGGTCCGCCATTCACAAGTGTAACGGAGCAAGTCTGGGGTTCACAAATGCAACGTAGCAAATCTGAGGTTCACAACTGTGACGGAGCAAGTCTGGGGCTCAACGATGTCAAGGAGCAAATCTGGAGTTCACAAATATGACGGAGCAAATCTGGGGTTCACAAATGTAACGTAGCCAGTCTTTCGTTTACAAATGTAAAATTTACAAAAGTGCCGTCCCCACACTGGGTAACAAGTGCAACACAGTCAGATATGGGTTTACATTGGGAAACACGGCCGAGAGCTTACAAATGTAAACGTTCGCCCCTGCTGTGCAATATTGAGCTGGTTGGGAAAACGATGCAAGAAGTTCTTCAGGTATAGCAACTCACTTTTAACAAATAGTTCCGCGTGGTATCCTTCAGCCGGTTGCCCATATAATCCGGAACCTCCAACCCCACGGTCATGTCGAGGCAGAGCAACTCCCGCCGATATTTGATGAGCCCCATGTCTGAAAGACAGAGGAGAATACGTTAGACCCACAAGACAAAAACATTGATAGAACAAAAATGAAAATAAAATAAATTATTGATCAAATAAAAGTAAAATGAAATATCGATGAAGTAAACATTGAAAATAAATTATTGATAAAATAAAAGTAAAATGAAATATCGATGAAGTAAACATGAAAATAAATTATTGATAAAATAAAAGTAAAATGAAATATCGATGAAGTAAACATGAAAATAAAATATTGATAAAATCAAAATAATAAACTCATAATTATCACAATGAATCCCTCGTGATTCTCGTACTATCCCTTACCATAGTAGGTCTTTTGGAACTCCTTGGACAGAACGCGGCTGATTAAATGGTGGGGAAAAATCCCCTGAAATGTCATATAATGCAAGATTGCGGGCAAGCATCTACCGTACAGCGAGATCTCCTCCTCCCGCTCCGGATTGCTCAACTCCTCCACAGCCATTTGCCACAGGGAATCCCGCCGGACGTTGAACATGGACAGGATCAAGCACAAGCGTTCAATCTCCTTCAGGCGGAGACTTTGGAAATTCTGTTCAAATTTATCCAAAACTTTGGGCAGAATGTCGTAGTTGAGAACGCTGATGTGATGTGAGCCCGACAGGATGAGGTGGAGGCAGGCAGTGACGCTAAGTTGGTCCACGTGCGGTTCGAATGCCCTCATGAAGTTCGCCACGGCATCCGCCACTTGAAAATTGGAACTCAACCGTGCCGCCTTGGCCACTGCCGCCACTTCGATGGAGCTCATGACCTCCGCACTCTCACTCACCTCGCTGAGGACTCGGGACAGGATGACGGGATCTCGAATCGGGGTAGACGTCTTGAAAAATGCAACGCACACTATAGCCAGCTCATGAGCACTCAGTTGGTCGAGCAGTCGGATCAAATTATACTCCAATTCGTAGGTATTGATGGACTCGTGGATCTTTCTAGTCCTATTCAAGCAGTACATGAACCGGACAAACTGTTCCTTGGTGAACCGCTCACACTTTCGAAAACACTTTTTGATGAGCTGCCAGTTGTACTCCAGCTTCCGTGTGAGGCCCAATGAATGCCAAGCATCATCAAAGACGAAGATCTGGTCAGTGGACCAGATGCCAGACTTGAGCCGCCGTACACATTCCGCATCCAGGGCCTTCCAAAGTTTAGTAAACTCCAGACTCCCTTCAGAACACGGAGGAAATTTGCCCACTGTTTGCAGGGTCCAGAGTAGGTCTTGATCCGACAGTGATTGCAATCCGCTCAATAGATCTCCCATCAAGGGTTTATACATCTCATCGTCCAATGGTTTCAAGTCTGATGCGGACGCAGTCTGGACTAGAGCTTCCACTAGCGGATGCCTTCGCTCATTTTCTGAAATTTTTAATTCGGTGGGGTCAAAGAAAGTCTTTGCATACCCGGGCCACGCACGCATCATGGAGAGGGCATGATTGTTTTCATGCTGAATTGCACCCGGGACGCGGCCCACATGTGCAAAGATCCCCGACGTGGTGAATACTCTTCGAACGGGCTGGGATAGAACTGCCGGGTGACTCCAACCCCTCAAGATAGCAAAAAGATTCCGCATTCCAGGCATCCTAAAATCCAATTTTCAAAAAAAACTCAAAATTCAATCATATAGTTAATTGTTTTTAAAACCCAGCTTTACTTGGAGTAATTTTTAAAAAATCCATAGACCAGCGGAATTCCCACCTTGTTAGATAGGCCAATCCAGAGCAAAATCTCCACGACGAGATGATGACAGCCTAGCACGGACTTAATGAGCAAAAATAGGCAAACATATTACATAGTGCGGAACGACTTGTTAATTTCATAATTATTTTGAATTTCAAATATGAAACCAAGCTCTTTTTGCATCGTCAATTGCAATGCCGCGTGAGCAAACACGTTCGGGATTTCCTAGCGGCATTATTTAAAACTTCCGGGCTCGTCAGGGAAGAACTTCAATTGGTCAATGGCTTTGCAGTGGGATGTTGTGAAAGGCGGGAAATCCGTGATTTGAATTACCAAGATGTAAAAGTGCAGAAGAGCCATTTCTCGAAAAAGATTCATTTCTTGTGAAAATATTCATCATTCAGTCACGGATTTTTTACGAGTCATTGTTCCCGAGCTGGCTCAAATTACCGTGAATACTTACCCCTTATTTTAAATTTTCTACCCGTTTGTATGTCATCAGGCAAGGAATTGGGAAAACCCAGGTAAAAGTTTTTTTGATTTTTAGTGAAAATTAAAGCTGCGGAACAATTTGGGAGTTTCTCATTTAATAATGTTGTTTATTATTTTAGATTTTCCTCCTTCAAGTCCTCACATTTACATCCGGCATGTCGCATAATTTTCACATTGTAAGTCAAACTGGAAATGTTTCAAGTGACATATCCAAAAATCCCATTTTACTACTGCTAATGATATGTTAATTTTTTGAGATATATTGTTGTTAATAGAAATGAAATCACAAGATGCCCGCGGGAACTTGCCACAAGAATCTTGAGAATTCTCAAAGAAATTTCCCCGACGGTTGTGCCTCCCACTCTACTTGAATCCTGCAGTTGAAAATGAACGTAGACGAAGAGGATCTATCCCAGGAGATATTCCCACTCTCCCACTACGCCACCAATCGTAGCCGGCTCATCAATGAAGCCTTCAATGTCCTCCGCGGCCACCGCTTGGAATCCACAATCCCACCCGCCCTCCGTCACCTCAGCTACCCCGAACTCAAGGCCATTTGTGTGAAGGAACTCGAAAAAATTGATACCCTGCGAATCGTGGACATTATCGAAGGCCGCATAGTCTCCACAACAAATGATGATGATCAAGGGGATTCTTCTGGGCTTGTTCGGAAGCGGAAGTCTACTCAAATCCCAACCGAGAATCACAAGAAAAAGAAGAGAGAAGAAGAGGAAGACGACGGTGACGACGATGATGATGAAAATGATGATGAAGAAGGGTCAAGTCCAGCGGAAGATGTGGAAAGCGATCCCGGAGATGTGCATGGGATTCCCAGTAGTGAGAGGAAGAAAACAAAGAAAAAGAAGAAGAAGAAAAAGCTGAAGAAATTAGTGGAAGGAAATGATAAGAGTTTAGGAAAGAAGAAGAGCAAATCCCACAAAGTCAAGTCCAAATCCAAAGTCAAAAAACTCGGGAAAAAACTGAAGAGGAAAAGTGTGAAGAAGGGAAAGAATGTTGAGCAGGCCACTTCGTCATCAGGCGATGTTGGAAAACCCATCGTGTTAACCGGTGAAAGAACTTTGATGGAACTCCTGGAACTTGAATACCGGGCTAAGGCCATCAAGGCCCTCCTCAAGTTCCAAGGATTCAGGGATACGAAATTGGATGAACTCTTTCATGACAGCAGTTCGGATCAAGGAGTTGGAAATAG
>WJFA01002350.1:0-16325 GCA_009870155.1 Pseudobourletiella spinata | reverse complement strand
TGTTTTTCCAACTCCTTTCATAATATCCTCCCTTCCCCTTGGAATTCAAGGCAGTAGTTTTTCAGACTGAACCAATATAATATAAGGCTTTACAATGTTTGTCCTCCTTAACAGCAAGGGTTCACTTCTCCGGAGTAAACAGGCAGATCCTGACTTCGCCGGTGGTGCACACAGAGCACGTGGATGGATGCGAAAGAGTACAAAGTTTCCAACGCTCAGACTGAATCCCTTGCTGTGTCTACCTTATCTCTATATACAAATTTGCCCTCACTTTATACTGAAAAACTGGATAACGCTTACAAGGAAAAATGGTTGATTAATCTTTAAAAAAAATTTTAGTTCCCTGTCATGAAACATAGGACGATGGGAGGGGAGTCTGCCTGAGCTCATGCGTACACAACGATTATGTGTCCGGTCGGAGGGACCCGTGGGGTGCGGGCAGGCGGCACAATTAGAAATTCAAACGGCCCAGTCCGTAGACCAGATTTTTTTTCGTCTTGACCAAAGCACGTGATTTGGTTCACAAATGAAAATTTCCCAAGCAGGCGACTAAATGTGTGTGCAGGGAATCCGCCCTTAATCGTGCCCAAGGATTTCCCTACAAGACTGGGGTGCGCATACGTGAGAGAAGACAAAGAAAAAATGCAACCTACCACATTGTGATGTCATCCACGGGTAGCGGAGTGTCGTGCAAAGAGTATCCTCACGGATTTTCGACTCAGCTCTGGCAATGGCCGAATTCTTACTCCTACTTTTCCTTGTTGGGGCAACCACCACTGTAGTCTCAGGACTTTCCTGCCGGCTGGACCCATCTTGAGAATCTGTATCTTCGACGGACCGAATGACCGTGTGAGGTGTGCTGCTGGGCCGCGTAATATCACCGCTGCTGTTGCTATTGGTGTTACAGATGCTGTTGTTGTTGATATTGGACACACATCTCACTCCAGATGTTCCCTGTTTGAACTCCCCCCTTAATCCATCACCACTTGCTAAGTCGGGGGCAGCTGGACCTTCCGGGTCAATCATTAGTTTCATATCTACGAACAAATGGAGAGTAATTAGCCATCTAATAATGTAGAAATCTACCTCCACACAACTACTGCATCAGGCAGAGTGAACCATTATATGACATACCTGTTGGCTCATCATTGGATGAGCCCAACGACTGCGTATCCGATGGCTGGAACGATCGCCCGGTATCGTAGAATATTTGTTCACGCTGGACGGACGAGTTGAGTGGGTCCGTGAAGTGGGTAGGAAAAAAGTTACTGGGGTAACCATCGTCGTAATCATAGGGTTTCCCCACCGGTCCACCCCACTGCCCTGCAGAATAAGGGTTATGAGCGTAATTTACTGGACTTGAATTTGATCCGTAGTTCCCACCCGCGTAATGCTCTGGCCAGGTGTAGTGAAGTGCCTGGGAGTCTAGCCAGGCTTGATTACCACTCATTGTGACAGACTAATTAGCACTGGTCAGCTATTGCTGTTATTACTGAGGCCACATCAACTTTAAATAGATTCAAATGTAAGACTGGTCAGCTATTTTGTGGCACAATAATAATATTATTCACTGGAACGAGGGCTCAGACATTGAGGACCTTCGGGTTGAATCTCACACTGATGAATGAAACCGTTGACACTATGGTGACGGAATTAGCGGAAGTTGTGTGGCAATATATAAAAGTGGGTATGAAAACTTTGGGTGATTTATTCCCAATAAATTATGGGATTGGACTAGTTAGTTAGAAGTGATATGTTGTATGCAAATAAATGGGATTATAATATCCTCCTCCGATCGGATCCAATGGCAGTGGAGTTGGCCGCGGAGAGATCCGAACGCACGTCCACTACCGTTGTCGGACAATACAAGTTTGATTCCTGCCCTTCCGCACCCGGCTGCCCTTGAATCATGTGTGTATGTGTGTGCGTGTGCCGCATATGTGCGTGCCTACATGATGCATCTGTGTCACACACACACACCCATATATTTCTGCAGGACAATATCATGTCAGCAGCAGTGCCAATTCCAATTGGACCCTCTCACAATGACGGTCCGCATGCACATGTTTTGTTCCGTGCCCTGAGTGAGCACAGCCTCCCTAAAGGTGTGTGACGTCACAGAAGGGCTCATCTGCTAACACCTCGGATGTATACAGAGTGAGTGAGTGAGAGAATAACCAAAGGGTCTTAACCAACCAACCAATGTCCGTGCTTCCCGTCCGCCCGCAGTCCGTGTGTGTGTGTGTGTGTGTACGATATCCTTTTATGTGTGCCCTTTTGTCATCTGACTGTGACTGTACCCTATGCTTCCCTTTATCCGCCGCGGCCGAGCCATGTTGTGCAAAGCCAGAGATTTTTATTCTGGCAGACCCGATTCCAGCCACTTCTGCTGCATGGACCACTGCCCTTCCCCGTATATAGTACAACAGTATTGATAACTACTGTACGGTGAGTGTGAGTAAAATGGTATGGCCAACTGCCACTACAGATCTCACTCAACCTCCGGGGGGTGAATGATTTTGTTCATTTGCCTCCGTCCGCGAGCGACTTTAGCAGCTTCATTTTCTATTTGTACAAGGAAAACACGCACTTGGCAGAGTGACGGAGCCCTGTAGACGCGTCCATGCTAAAGTCCCCCTGCCCTAGGCTCAGTGACGGAGTCACCATGTGAAGTCTACATTATATGTGAGTGTGCATACGTGGGGCATGGGAGTCACCCGTGAATAGGCATGGTTTCATGCTTGAACATCCCGACATTGTGAAGGGAAGATTTTCAAGAGGGATCATTTCCTACCGTATTGTCCTACATTGTTTCGTATCAGATTACAAAAGCCCTGTTCGCGTAGGCAGACACTGGTGTATGTATATATATATGTGGAGACGTACTACCCAATCATCCAGCCTGCCGGACGTTTCATCATTAGATACTTTTAGCCTATAGTGAGCCATATAGCAATCTGTTCGTTAGTCATTTCATTAGGGATTCATGCATAGATGCGGGGATGGACGACCGTGGATTTAGGCGCGATACGACGACTCGAGCCCAAGTGTAAAGATTAGATTGGGGAGAGTGGTCCGAGGCTTATCGCTTCGTAGCAAACGAAATTCGGGTCTTTGGTTCGGGGCTTGAGTTGAAACGACTGGGAAAAAATTGGGAGATGAAAATCGGAAATTTGGTGAAAGATCCAATGCGCTTGCGTACAAGCTCTGCTTTGAGCCACCACTGCACTGACAAGTGATGCATTTAAATTCAAAACAAGCCTTTTTCAATTTATCCATTTGAATTGAACGTACTTTATAAGGGAGTTGAAGTGAATTTTTTTTTCACTTTGAATATCCCCGCCCATTCTTACTGTGCTTAAAATTCATGTGTAGAACACAATTGGAATTTGATAACTTTGGAAATGCAGCTGGGACGTAAGGGTGAAATGAGCCGTGAAAATGTATTTCAATAAGCACTGTTAACCTTGCACCATATGATGTGACCATTAGTAAAACAGTTTTGATCAAGATATACAAGGATATATTAGGAGTCACATATACTATGCTCAATGCATGTAGGCAAATCCAGCTGCTATAACACCGCGAGTGTAAGGGGCAAATGGGAAAAAACGGATGGAACTGCGGCACGCGTGATGGCAATGAGCCCTGTGCTCGCATATAATAATGCGTGAGGAAAAAATACTATGCTCTTTACTGATTACATATATGAGGATGATGAGCTGCGTGCGGTTAGACCGCAACCTCTGTACTATGGCTATTACCATTATTATTATGAACGCCCGAAATCAATTTAGGAAGAAGGGGAGGTTGACGAAGGTTTCCAATCGTTTTGACAAAAGTACGCGGCAGCGGCGGCGGCAACGGATAATAATGCTTGCCAATGATATCATTATTATTGTTGTTATTATCATTCCAATTTTTGGAGCACACTCCCGTTCGGATCGCATTCTAAAAATACTTTGGTTCAAGTCCATTCATCAATAGGATTTCCCGGCTCTTGTCAATACGGATCCATGAATGCAGATGCGGCGAGCCAGAGCCTACCACTATTACTATATTTTATGTGATACTATGTGTGCCACCGGGTGATCGGTGCCGCCGTCGCCCTTTCCCATCATCTCCTTCTTGCGCCTTGTTCAACTAAAATGACGTGACCCATTTTCCATTTATTATCCATTGAGAAAATGACAGTGGGAGTCTCTCTCGCCTGTAGGCACACCGCCGCTCAATGCCCCTGAGTTGGGGGCAAAAAACTTATTGGTTTTTGATAAATAGTTGTCCAAAGTTGTAACTCTCGCATGGAAGGCNACCGCCGCTCAATGCCCCTGAGTTGGGGGCAAAAAACTTATTGGTTTTTGATAAATAGTTGTCCAAAGTTGTAACTCTCGCATGGAAGGCCGCTGCGGCGGCGGCCTTCTCTGGCGGCATCAGGTGAAAAGTCAGGGAATTCCGTGGATGTTCAAATAATTGAAGTTTGGCAAAATTGACGAGCCAACTCGTAGCAAGAACAGTGCTATTGGCTAAGTTAATCAGCAATGGACGTGGAAGTGAATGGATCAGTTAATTAGTTGTGGAACTTATTTCCTTGGCTAATTGTTGGGATTACACACGCATTATGACTGGGGCAAGGCCCTTGAGTCATCAAAAGTGTCATTATTTGAAAACGCCTGGGCTAGAATGCGTATAAATAGTAGGAAAGGAGGACATGATTCCCGTTTACATCCTCATTATAGCCTCTACGTACAAGAGATCCCAAGGGTTACCTCCCAAATATTTTATGGGGTGTAAACTCAGGACCTGCCTGGATATCATCAGTAGTGGGTTCATGGGCCTCCACTCTGCAGGGAAAGTGTTATGAGTTCTTAAGGCAACTTGTACACAATAAAGTAATAAACAACCTGTACAGGGTTCCAGTTAACAACAACAACAACAACAGCAGCAGCAGCAACAACAACAAGAGCCACTCCGGCAACTGGATTTGAGTCAACAAAAAATATGTCCAGGCTCTCTTATAGGGGCCAAATAAGCCATGGATTATCCCCATGCACTTGTAGGAGTCTTATGTAAGGCCAAGGCCCAAGTGTGAACCGTGAAGAATAGGAGGAATATATAGGTAAGATTATCACTCTCAGGCTCACTCACACAGTGCACTGCTCGTAGTAGGTAGTGGGGAGTGGAAGCGAGTGTAAATATGTATGGCCCATGTTGTAAGCCCATAGCAGCGTGTGCCGCATACACACACAAACACACACACACACACACAGTTGAGAAAATATATGGGGCCATCCAAGTTGACGTAATGGTCCCATAACTATCGTTTTGAACCGACCGAGGACTTACCTCTCCCCACGCTGAGAGGCTGCACATGGACTTACATACAAGCCTATGTAGCCGTGGATAATACTACTACTACTACTACTACTACTACTACAGGCTTGAATCCTTTTGCGGGACATGTGGGAAGGCGAGGAATTAATATATCGACCTCCACCGCTTATAAACTGCTCTATAATTGCCCACTTTATTTCAATGCACCTCCTCCTTCGCATATCATTTTAACACTTTATTGAACATAAATTATCAACCCTGCACTCAATGACACCCGCATTACACTCCTAATCCACCTAATTGATTGTTCCGCCCCAAGTAGTCACCCTTTTGTCAGTGTGCAGCCTCCGGAGTAACTCTTGCACTCAATGAATCTTGCATGTGTGCAATGTGCTCCGTGTGTGTGTGTCTATGTGTGTGTGCCACATTTGACTGCGGCAGAGTTTAATCCCTCTAATTACCGTGATGGGATGCATGCAGGCTAATTTATGACCACTATTATAATTGAGTTTCTACCGCGCTCGTTCCGATACTTCACATGACGGTGTCATGGTTCCGCTTCGTAGACATGGACACACACACACACACATAAGAATTTGCAACTTTTCCCCGCTTAACCTTTGTTGTGGTTACCCATGGCGGCCTATGAAAAAGTGAAAACTTGGGGGCATGCAAATATTTGAGGATGCAAGTGCAATTAAACAAAACATAATGCGACACTGCAATGGCTGAGAGATTACAAGTGTGGCGGACGGAATGGGATAAAATGGAGTAATACTCCGCATCCACATGCTGGATGGCGACGAGGACAAGAATGAATGAAAATTGGGGAAGGAACTAACAGATTCCGGTTTATGCTCCGGCCAACCTCTGCCCGGACAACTACAGACTGTGTGTGTGTGTGTGGCGGGGGGGGCGAAGAGCGGGAGAGAAACACGTCATCAATCATTTCATTGGTGACCGAAAAATCTATTCTCTTCCCCGCACCATCCCCACACTCACACATACATACGCAAAGAGGAACACATACGCATGCACATAGACATGCTCGCACACGCAGCCATTACATGTTCTATGATATCTTGGGAAGAGAACGAGTATGTATCCATGTAGAGATTGGAGCAGCAGGGCTCACTCTCATGTCTTTATCAAGCAAAAGCCCTCCGGATTCGGTTCCATTCAAAATCCTATCAAGTTTATTCACACATCCTCATCCGAGCAATACGGTGCGTCTTTTTCGCCAGAGCGGGAAATGCTATGGGGCGGATAAGGGAGCTGGCTTGAAAAACCCAGAGACAGTGGTTGCCATGCATGGAAAAAGTGGTGGATGAGAGGAATCCGTTGAAAGGCCGGGGAGTTTATAGTAGTCTATGGGTATTATCCGACAAGGCATGGATGACAGTCCCTCTCTTTTCCTGACGGCCAAATGATGGATGAACGGAGCATCGCATGGAGGCAATGGGAGTGAAATGTGACATAAAAATGACCTGATCTCCCTCATTCAGAGACCGATATCTGGTCCATTGTCTAAAAGGGGCCTCCGGCGACGCAATGGGGCCAACGTATAGGAACTGGGAGCTAGCAGGCTGTGATGTACTAAAACAGCGTCTGTTGAGCTAACTCGTCATCCTAAATCCTTGCAGAATTTTACGAAAAATTCTGGGAATTTTCAAAATTTCCTATTTTGTATTGTAGAAAAATCAGGGGTAAATGTAGGAGAGCTGACAAGAATTCGAGGATGAGGGTTTTTATGTGTTGTTGCCATGGGGTTGCGATTGGGTGACAGAATTTTCTTGAGAAAATACAAGCGACATCCGAACTCTGTCGTCTAACCCCTCTTCCGCCGGGGGGCTTAGTTAGAAAATCATTGTGCAGGAATCCACTAATGGTACAAGGATGACGGAGCACAAGGAGAAAAATGTTAAGAACTGTGAATGGTTCCAAATCAGGCGGCGGACTGACTGACTGAGCAAGTCAGTACGGATGAAGGACGGCCCGCCTCGTTCCAATAGCATGATCACCACACAGCCGCTCCTGTCACTTATAGCCTCCTGCCAACTGGATTTTTCCAGAAATATGTTCTTACACACTCATAACCGGATTGGTTGACCAAAGTGCTCAAAAGTCAATCACTCATACTTGACAGACTTGACTTGACGAGGGACACACACATACGCGGTATCAAATTACGTGAGAAGTTATGCGAATGGAGAATTATATATGTGTGTTCATGTGTGTGTTTGTGTGTGTGTGTGTTTGTGTGTGTATCTGTGGCTGGGCTTTTGGGTTCACCAGAAATCTCACGGATTGGTTCGTAGGCAGTAACCAACTGCGATGAATACGACGCCACCAACCCGCACTTTTGTGTGCCCACATGAATAACCATATAGTTAGCATATTCCGCCATGATAAATGAAATGTCAACTTGGGAATATTGAGATTTTACACTTTAGTCTACTTGTTTGCCATCGTTCGCTCCAACAATGGATGTGCACGACTGGGCTGGTGCTGTGCCCTTCATTTAAATCCGACTCGTATTGCCAACTTTATTGAACAAACTACGATCTCTATGCGGGGTCATTGTTGTGGAAGGTAAAAAGAAAAAAATAATTAGTTCAGTCAGAGTTTTTGAATATGCTTTCCGGCGGCCTATCCAAGTGTCACAACGTTTGCAGTGTGTCAAAGTGCTTCCATGGGACTTTGTAGCATTGCATTGGCTCGCTGTAAGCTTGATGTGAGAGGAAGGTTACAGTAACCATGTCCGTCTATACTTGAAGCCACCGAGTGGATCTGAATAGATCTCCCTGTGACAGCTTGAGGGGGACTCATGAGTGGGAAAAGAGTGTGTCATATGAAATTGTTATGAAAATCAGCCCTTGATTAATGATTTTGCACTAGAGCTCAACCCGTTCCACCACTAACATGAGAAAAATCTAACCAACTTCTTGTTCCCAGTAGTTATCACGCCGGTTGTAAAAAGCGGAGGTCATTGGGGTCCAGTCAACAATTGGCGTGAGCCCATGTGAAACCTCCTCACATCTGTTATCACATCACTTGTAGCTTCCTACGCCAACTTGTGAGATTTTACAATTTCATCGTGTTTTTGGAGTCTTATTAGCTAGAATCTAAACTGGAGTTCTCAAAATCCCAACAAACTTTCAAAGATAAAATCCAAAATAGAATTTTGGATCCCTAAAATGTGAATGACATTTTGGACGCCCGAAAATTCGAAATCTAAAGTTAAAATCCTATAATTTTAGCGTGAGTCTGATTAGCTAGAATCTAAACTGGAGTTCTCAAAATCCCAACAAACTTTCAAAGATAAAATCCAAAATAGAATTTTGGATCCCTAAAATGTGAATGACATTTTGGACGCCCGAACATTCGAAATCTAAAGTTAAAATCCTATAATTTTAGCGAGACTTTTCACAAATTAAAATCCCAATCTAAACTGGAATTCCCACAATGTACAGACTCAAATGAAACTCCCACAACATTATCCGTTATTTTCCATAATGAAATCCACCACTTCCGTCACTCATTTCCCCCAAGTGAATCTCAGGACGACTCGAAACCTTTAACCAAAGTCCTTCCTCCACACACTACTCTCAAGAAAAAGTCAAGCCCCCGCACAGTTCCTTGTCCTTAAGTGTTTCCTTATAAGGACTCAACTTGGGGCCTGGGAACCTTTCAGAGATCTCAAAATGGAGAGTCGTAACCCTAGAGAGGCTAATACACCCTGGATTAATGTAATCACGGACCCATCACAGACATTCATAGACATAAAGATGGAGCGTGAAATTGATGCGGATAATACCTTGTGTGTATATACTCCACTATACGCTCAGCGTGTGTGGCTACAAAAACTGGGCTAACTTCCTAGAAACGGACGGATCCAATCCTACCTTTTTATGACAGAGAAAAAGTTTCAATTTATCGATCCTGTCAGGGAGGCTGTTAGCAAATTGTCCAATGAAAGGAAAATTAGTGCAGATAGTCCAGCTTGCACCGCAGGAGGACCTGCCAAATAGCATCTACACAGAGAATTTATACGACCGGCAAGGTGAAGGTAATCAATTTCACAGTCACTCTTACCACTACTATACAACAACAACAGCAACAACTACTACTACCACCAGCACCATGACCGCCGCTCTATCTCAAACTACCTTGTCCGGATAAGGTGAGCACGCGCAATCACATATGCACACAGAACACACATGGCATAACATGTAAAAGTGAGCACCACAAGAGGCTCCTCATCCCTTCCCCCCTTGTACAGACAAATCCCTGTCCTGGATTCCCAATTAATTAATGAAGGGATAGATTTGAATTGTCAAAGGTTTCCCTGGAATGACGCCTCAGCCGATCCCCTCCCTCGACAAGATATCCCAAAAGGAATGACATTAATTAAGTGGACGAGTCAACAATTTTGCGTGTGGCCGACTGAAATCAAAGCAGCCAGCGCAGACACACACGGGGTAGGATTCCCTTACTCATCCACAGCAGAGGTGGTAAGTAGTAGTGGTAGTAGTAGTAGTAGAAGTAGTAAAAATCCTCACACCACAACAGATGTTACAGCAGTGTTGAGGAGTGGAGCATATCCTACTATAATGCATGCCCATTTTCCACACAAATGTAACCGCATAGTCTTTTAGTGTACGGAGCACTTGAAGCTTCACCCTGGGACATAGTAATGTGCACTCCCGACAGACACGACGAATAACACTGGGGCAAGAACACGTTCCCCTTGTCGTGCGCAGGCGGAGTACATGGTGAAATTTTATTATGCGTTTTTTAAACGCATTATCTTGTTAGCATTAAGCATGATGATATTTCCAAAGGAAGAGTGAGACAGAGATTGCTCAGGATTCCATCCGAGTAACTCCAAGTCATATTCTTACAAAACCGCCCGCGTCCTCACACACCCGTCGTAGTTTCTTAGTGGGTGATATCAACCATTAACAAAGTAACAACAGTCTCCACATTGAACCACGTACACACATTCAAACACACACCGACATACAGCCACACACAAACATACAAGTGCACACACACACATAGACATTGTAGGCACAAAACATACAGATGCTCACCTACACTATAAGACATACACAGTAACCAATGACCACCATATAACTTCACACAATCAAGTCAAACTTGGGACTTGACTTGATACTTGCGAGCGTAAAAGAATAGACATTTTTTCACGTATACAAACATGTGGGAAATAATACTCTGTTGGAATCACTAAGTAAGAATCTTGAGTGTGTGTGTGTGTGTGTGTGTGTGTGTGTAGAGAGAGAGAGAGGAAAATGAAATATTTTCACCTCAACCAACTGGTTTGCGTCCTTGTTATCTGTCGCTCCGCTCCTTTGCCTGCATTTCTCAACATCAGAAATCCTTTCCAGTCCATGAAGGAGTCACCTTAAATGCACTAGCTGTATGCCGTATATCCATTATAACGGTTACGACCCTGGTGGGATCCTCCTTGTGTTTGCCCGTCATATGGCATCCCACCTCCAGTCCAGCGTGGCATCAGCCGAGGGAAATAGTGAAAATTACGCCGGAGGAATGGGTGTACTGTACTTTTAACTATATTGCACTACTCTGTGCAGTGCTGAACTGTAACTTGCAAGTCGTATGAATACTATAGTATTTCTCTACAAGGTCCACGGAGAGTGTCATGTCATGGCCGGGATGTTCTATATGGGTTGTTGTGTGATAGGCCACCACAGCTGTTCCCAACTCTCACACACCCCCTGGTAGAAATATGCTAGGGTGATGTGAAGTCGTGGATGGCCGTAATCCGGATTCAAAGCCAATAATACCGGCGGGAAGGAGTCTCGTCATGAAATCCACGTCAAAAGTGATGGGTGGGAGTGACGGTGGGGCAGGAGGGCGTGAAGAAATTTGGAAACTTGTCCGGACACGCGTTCACTCTGCATGTAACACGGAGCAGTGTGAGTGGTCCTGGCACTCACACACGAGGTCAAATGAAGCCCAACTGGCTATCACGGCGATTATGATTGTGATAAAAAAAATTCAAAAGCGGTTTCACAATGTCACTGGTTTGAATTCCTCACCTCCATTAGGCACCTGGGATAAATATGTGGGAGTTTTCCGGCCGTGGGGATATGAGATAGTCATAATGTTTTCATTAAAATTTGCCCGGATTAATTCAAGAGTGTCAGTCAGTCTCTGTGAAGTGAGTCTGAATGGGTGGATGGGGAAAAAGTCGGGTGGGTGCCCTCTGGAATCCCACTCTCATCCGGATAGATTACACATTAATGGTGAATATGAAAAAGGGACGGAGAGTGGAGGAGATTTTCTACTATAGAGATACAGCAAAATCTCTGTATAACGGTCTCCACTAACTCAAAGGCCGTTGGAACGAAAAGCTGTTACAATTAAAGTAAAAGATGTGGAAAAGAAATGATTGAGCATTTTGACCATATTACCACCACTCTACCAAGAGCCACTGTAAGGAGATTTCAGTGTACAAAAGGAACAATCCTGGAGCCTGATGGAAGTCGGGGGACCGGAGGTGTGTGGTATAGAAGTGTGAACTATTATATCGTCTCTCCGCAGTATATATCCAGTACAGTAGTCTGCAGTGCCACAGTCACTCTGGGTTGCTCCGTTGGTTTGAGACAAAATCTGTGGATGATAAGCCCTCTCAAGATCTCTTATTAATCCTATCCATCGTCACCGCTCTTTGTCCTTCCCGTGATTTAATTCACTTGGAATACCCCGCATCACGTCTCTCCCCATTCTATTCCAGTCTCTCGGCACTCGCTCGTCAGTAGAGAATAGTTTCCAGCTTGTATCAACATTGTATTGGGCCTGGATGCAGCTAGGATCCACACGCTCATCAGGATCTCCTCAAACCTTTCGCTGAGCTGAGCTGTAATCTTTGAGCTTCTTCAAAAATATACGTACATGTATTTTCAGTAGCTTTTAGTTGCGACCCTAGCATGCCTCTGCTGTCAAGGCTGGTGCTATGCTGTCGGGAAGTTGGGTAGTACGTAAAAGAGGCGAGAGAGAGAAACGGAAAAGGCTTTTGGAATCTAACCCTGTTGACGGCGGCCGGTCCTTCCATTGTCCTCTGCCGTCTCATCCACGGCAATAATGTCAGATATGTGCGGGATATGTAAGGCACAGGAGAGTGAGGGGAAGGAGCGTAAAATCCCCACTACTGTCGCCTTTCCACTCCAGGGAGCGTGCATAGTAATTGGAATTAGATTAATGACGATGCGACCAGGACGGTACAATTTGCACACATCCCCATTCCTATCTCAGCCTCCCATCTAATTACTGTATCGGCAGTCATGTGAAAAAGTAGGTGCGACGAACTTACGAGTATGTACAAAAGTGAGCTTGTGAGGATGCATTACTTTACTACCAAGACTTAAATTATTCTTGCTTACACATTTCTATTGAAAACCACTCCGGCCGGTGGGGTCTGTTTGGAAGAAGAATGATTTTACATGTTTAGAAATATGTAAGAGGAAGTTTGAAGACTTCAGTCCTTGGCGGAGTGCACCGTGGAACTTCCACTGGGGTGTTCGTATGTAGCGTAGCGCATAACTGTGCCGTCCATGTGTGCCTATGTGTGTGAATGTGTGGGATCGAGTGAGTCTCGGTGTGCATATCTATGTGCCTCTATGTGCATGTGTGTGACGCTGAGAAACTTTTGATGAGAGAGGGAAGTCAATTGCTCGGGAACAATCAAAGTTGAAGAAAAAATCCGAGTTGGAACAAGAGGATGGATGGAAAAGGCGGAGGCGAGGAAAAAGTTGGATTTGGCGAGAAATTCCAGGAAATTCCTATGCTACACTGATCCCCATTTTAATTTATCCAACCTTGGTAGACAAGGAATTAAATTGGAATCAAAAGTGTCCCAAGAGTGGAACTTCTCTGGTTGGTGGCGGCGGCGGTAGTGGCAACGGCGGCTGGGCTGACGGCTTCCAGCTCAACCTTGTTTAACCGTGAGAGTTCGAGCTCCGTATCACCCCTTGAGGATTCTAACGGATCGGATAATGGTTCAGCCGCAATCCGATCCGAAATATTGGATCGGATAAATGTTTCTTCGTAAGCAGTGCAAAATTACCCAACAGCGTATTTACTCATGCTTTCAACAATATAACTTTTTTCTGCGCATGGAACTGTCCTACAAAAATAAAAAGTAGAGCCTTACTTTCCTGTTGTGTAAAGTTAACTTTATTTAGAATCCTTTTGGAAAATCAAAACGTGAAAATGATATGGACCAAAATATTTAAACTGTAAACCTACCTTGAGGGCCGGTGATACTGGGGGATCAAATAACAAATATCATCGATTCCAAATACAATTTCACGTCAAAAAGTTTTTGCTCCTGAGGTCCATGTTCACATTACCTTCGTGACCCATGACGAGGCATAAAGTTTGGAGTAAATTAATGTGAAACAGGGTTAACATATACTAAAATGCTGTCAAGCTAAAACTGACGAGGAATACCAAAGGGCTGGTTACGCGATATGAGAATTCCATATCCACCATCAATATCAAAACTGCCTACAACATAAGAAAACGTATACCATTCTTTCACCGGCCTAGATTCAAGCTCGCGAAAACATGAAAATATTTTCGCGAAATTAAATATGGGAATTTTCTTATGGGATTTAACATGCGATTTTTTCGTATCCCAAGGGTCCCCTTTGCTTTTTTAAATTCCGGAAAAACTAATGCAAACAAGAATTACTGCAGTCTTATAAGTCTCGATTTGACGACAGGCGTCAATAGATTCGTTCATATATTAACCCCAAAGTAAAATATATCTATCACCGTCACCATATAATTGGCTTGATGATAAAGCGCCTGCCTAGTGGTTGTAAAGTTTGCTCTCACAAAAAAGTCTTGCATAAGGTAAAATTTCTGTACTCTGGAAGTCTGGAAAAATTTGAATTTAAAATTGATGACGCCGACATCATTTTCGACAAATAGCAAGGGACGTCCGTTACTCCATACAAATTTAATTATAATAAAAAATAATATCACCAGTGAAGCTGTTAAAAAATTCTACAGTAGATCACCAAATTTCAAAAATCTGGTATTACTGATCGACGGGAGCTGGCTTTACAGTATGTATCTACTTAATACTGGGGTAAAAATGTTGCTATGCACATAGAATTCGACGAATGACCGTCCGCGAGGACAGTTCCCTCGCATTATCTCAGTTGTATGCCTATGAAGTACCACTTCTTAAAAATGTTGCTATGCACATAGAATTAGACGAATGACCGTCCGCGAGGACAGTTCCCTCGCATTATCTCAGTTGTATGCCTATGAAGTACCACTTCTAGCTAATGAGTTACATTCTAAAAATTGCCGACGTGGGAATTTGAGTAGTATATGTACGCAAGAATATTCTCCACCATTAATTTTACCATTAAAAGTTCAAATAATTTGAACAAAATAATAGACGGATAGAAACATCTTGGATGACCCAATTAATGTAAAAAGTATGCATTGAGTCGACTACAGAATACATGAATAGATAAATGTTTTTATTTCGTTTACGGACAAAATCCTCTAGAAAGAATATTTGCATAATTCAAGATTGCTACAACATGATTGAGTTCCAGTCGGGAAATTTTAAGAGAGGATTTTTCTGAATTTAGATACTGAAAAGAAGACAAATGGATAGAAATTTTTGAAACTTAATTGGGAGCGAAATTCAAAACTCCGTTACATTTTAGTACCATATTAGCCTAATAGGACCAATTTCAAAAATAACATAAAACGCAAAAGTTTCCCCCCAAAACAAAAAAAAACCATAACTCATTTTCCAAAATGAATAGAAGTCTGCGCGCCTTTTTGATTAGCTTTGTTGAAACAAAATAAGTTAATGCTTTAAAAGGTGTATTCCTTCGTTTTCTACATTTTTTCTTCCGAATTTTCCTGAAAGAAAACCGGAATTTGCCTGAATCCTTCCGGAATCGGAACGGAACGCAATTTTGTTCCGGATTTGCGGCACTACTACTAAGGGTGGGGCACCCTCAAGCGACCAGTTTTCAAAAGTTCTTAACGAAGCAACCAATACAGTTGAATGAAGCCGGAATAGCGCAAAGGATAGAATTTTTAAATATCTATAGAATAAAAATATTTTCACTGTAGTTGTATTTGATTTAGTGATTTTAGAGAGCACTGACTGAAAGTAGTCACTGAATAATGTTTCCAAACACATTAGGACCCTCTCACGGCGGTGGTTGACCCTACCAATACAAAAATTTACGACCAAAATCCTCAAATTATCTTAATCAAGTTTAGCATGCTAAATCTTACAATTTTAGCATGTTTTGTCTCTCGTCGAGACATTTCACGAACACAGGAACTTAAAACTATGAGTAATTAATGGATTCTGACCTCTTGACCCCAGGAGTTCGTAATAGCACAGTACATATTGTCAATGACTATAAATTACCGTAGATACATTTTTTTACTGAATTTCAATGTTGACCCTTTTCTTTAAAGTTGGACTTTTCTGGAATCCTTATTAGCTGAAAAAGTTGCCATTTTGGAAATCTCTTTTTAATAATTCCGTTCACAATTCGTGCCTCAAAAAAAATTAAACTCAGGGAGTCAAAATCAGATCTTAACTACAGAACTTAACTTTAGAGTTTTCCTATCAATTTCATATATGCGCTAACTTCTAGCTCTTGTAGGCGCTGAAATGTAAAATTCCTAAAAGTGGTCGCATAACATAGGAACTCCCTCAGTACTGCCACTGCCCATCATGTTTATATTGCATTAGTGAGCAAGAGTATTTCCATAATTTTAAAAAAAAGTATTGAAATGGGCGGACCCTTGAAAAATAAAGAAATATTATGTTAAATCCCATAAGGAAAATTGAATTTTGAATTTCGTTGAAACCTTTTTATTTTTCTCAGTCAGGCTAATGCTAAGGCATGCGCAAGAAAGTTAGCCTAGTTTTCCTAGGTTTTGGACACTTC
>WJFA01002349.1:0-16334 GCA_009870155.1 Pseudobourletiella spinata | reverse complement strand
ACGTAGCGTAATGGGTTACTTGAATTTTGTAAAAATTGTTGATTTCGCAGTTTCGAAGATTGCGAAATCCACACTCTCACAGCTGCACAACTTCACATTTAGACCGTTGCAGCAATCAACCATTTCCAAAATCCAACCGCGTGCCCATTGACGCCAGCAAGGGGCGGAAAACATTTTCAGGCTGATGATCGGTGGATGAGCTAAATAATTTTTTTTTCTAATACCTATTAAGTAGTCCTGCATTCTCGAATTTTTGAAGCCGCAAACATTAAAAGTGTGTTTTTACAATACTGTATTTAACATTTGACCATTTTTGTGCTATTAATTGCTCGACGGCTCCACTGTAAAAAGTACATTTGACTTTGATTTTACCGCTGCAAATTTATAACGGTAGTACCACTACAGGAGGTATAGCGGTAGAAGCGTATATTACCGCTATATCATACCCTATATATAATAACGGTATGTTTCCATAGTGGTAGAAAACCGGTAGTCCCTTGCGGTACCGTTATAGACCAACTCCACTGTATGTGCATCTATATGTAGGTTTGTATAGATTCCCGATCATACATATTACCATAAGCGGTAACGAGTTACAAAACTCTGCGCTATGAGATTGGTATCATATCACGCTATCAAGTTTTTCATGTACAAACTTGGAATGCATTAACGTTATCACAATATTTTTATTTTACGGGTCATGGTAACTTGCTACTGTAGAAATATTATCGTAGCTGGAAAAATAGACCGGAGGAAAAGCTGTTGTGTGTGTGTCTGTGTGCTTGGATGAAAAAAGTGTATGTAGTATATATGAAAAAACATTACATTAAAAAAGGCATAGGTGTTTTTGGGGCTCATTTATATTACATTAGCTTCGCACACACTCTCATGCATGAGGGGCGTAGGAAGAAGGGCTGGATTCGGTTTGGCTACAGTAGTAATAATTATTATATACGGACTCTGGTACAAATTTGAGGCCGATGACACATATAGATGTATATACATAGTACAACTGCGTTCACTAAACCATGGGACTGTCAAATATGCGTGCCCTTCTTGGAGTATAATATATCCCCCACTCCGGCACTTACTCCAGAGCGTTTTAACTTCACCGCTAAACCGTTCAAAGAGTATGTCGTATGGTCACCCTACCCCTCTGCCACACTCATACAAACAGTAAAACAGTACAACCCCGACAGTCTCCCTTTGGGAACACCATTATTTTCCACTGATTTTAAATTTTCCATTGTACTGCTTGAGGTGATGACGCATTGGCTTTATTGCAAGGCAGAGCCTACGTGTAACTGTACATATGTGTACATGTGCCGTCAAGTAGTACAGCCACTTTCTATGCCGTATTTGTGCGGAGCACATGCACACCTGGGAAAGGCCTATATTATAGGCACTATTCGTGCTAAATTGATGCAGCATGTATACAGTAGTAGTACCTGAACGAAAACGATGTGCGAGGGCTAGGCATTTCGGGTACATTAAATTTTTGTGCGAGTATGCATGCGATTACGTTTGCGTGTAAACTCCGCTGCCCGCCTTTTGGTCTCCATTCTGTTTATATGGTTACCGGAGAGTGTACTAACTGTCGTTTAAAAGTCACTATGGTCTACACTCACCACCGCAGGAGGGTCTCTCCTCATAGAATCTCCAGAACTTCATCAGTTTTAGTGCCACACAACAGCGTCAGCCAGACTCCACCACTTGTGAAAGCATTGCAGAATTCCCAGCTGACCCCTGCAGTAACTAAACTAAGCATCGTCATCACAGACGCCCAAAAAAGCACATAAGGTCCCCATCACACTCTCCAAAATCCAAACTTCATCGCTTCAAACTTACTCTGCTCACTCACCACTACTAACACGCCATATGCTTGTCTCCCGCTGTCTGTTCCAGCACAAAATTTTTTCCTATCATCCGCCCGTAGCGCAGTCGAATACAGTATCTATAGGCCAACTAAAATAATGCCAAAATATTAGCACATCATCCTATCATGTGAAATAATTGCTTAATTTGCTGCATACATGGTGCCTGGTGTCACTAGATGGTAGAATGATCCATGTCCTTTGTCCCGAGTTAAATGTCAGTCATGCGGCCTGGGTGTATGTACAGTACAATCTGCCCGCCCGAACCTGGTGGCACGCCACCGGTAGCCGGGACGATGTGCAGAGGGGGGACATTATCTTTAGAAAGGGACAAGTGTTTCCTCCAGGAGTACCAAACAGAGCTGTCCAACTGCGAAATTCACAATTGGGTCGGTGAAGAGTTCTAAAGAGTCACCCTAGCTCCTCTGAGATAACTATCGAGTCACTGGAAATGCGCGGGGGAACTTTTAAAAAACCATGCATACCCCGTAGGCTAAATGAACACACTCATATCCCGTCCCCTCGTAATCGTATGGCAATTAACCCGAGAAGGTACCTCAGCCTGGTGCTGTTGTACTTCGTTGGACTACTCGTCAACCATGGGACTAGCGTATGGGTGGTAACGTGCCGTGGAATTGGCTCTCTGGTCGCCATTCCACCCTCTGACTCATTGTCTACCTACAATCACACTCTCAAGACTGTTCCCAAGTATCCACAAGTATTTCGCGGGACTCTATAAGTCTATATAGCCACTTAGTACTTAATTAGAGACTTGGTTCAAACCAGCATGAAAAGGCAGTAAAAATTTACAACTACTAAACGGGTCTTATCGATGCATGGTATTTCTTAACATATTTATGCATATGTATGTATATATTTATATATATATATATTATGTGTATATATGCTTCTATGTAGCAGTTATTGGTCAAAGAAGGGATTACCGTGTTCACACTGTTCTGCCGGAGCTGACACTATAGCCCCGGGAAGATGCTATACAGTGTCACCGTACGATATTTTGCTCTAACTATATATATTGGCAGGCACATTCACCTAGCGGTCGCACTTTCACCGGTCGTACAATAAGGATAGTGCTCGTCGTCTATTTGGGATGTGGATATTTCAATGTTTTCAAGAGATTCCTATAAGTTTTATAACAAGTAAATAAGGGCACTCGTTGAGATTGCTCCCTCGGAATAAAAAGCGCGGATGATATATTCTCAAGGCGTGCAAGCGGTGATGCTAGCAGTGGAGCGTCATGACAAAACATGAACTACTTATGTGCATCTGCATATCCTATTACCATACATTCTCACAGAATCCAACCACCTACATCATACAAAAGGGTTAGAGGAGAAAGCAAGACAGTAAAGAAAGCTGGAAGAAAACTTTCCATTGTATCCTTTTGTTCCGAATTTCAAGAGGCGTTGAGGTAGGCTTCCGACAAGGAGATGAAATGTTTCCTCCATCCTGCACCACGTAACCTGAAGGATGTGGTTGCAGTATACTCTAAGCACGTCTCACATGTACTTGTATGTAGCGTAAAAATTTGTTCGATAAGTATTTCTTAGGTACGCGTGGCTATTTCCGTATAGTATCATGTATATATGTAGTATGAACTTATTAACATTATTATTATTATTGGAAACTTACTCATGGTTGGAAGGTTTTCTTCATGTATATTTAGTAGTGGTTTAAAGTACGTCTTGTACGTATGTAACATTATATATACGTTGGCATGGGCGCGGGCATCTATGTACGCAGGAATATGACAGTAGTAACTTATAACTTTGTATATATTGTATCATTAATAATAATATAGTGATGTCATAAAAGACTCCCCCCTCCCTACCTCCCGCACTCGGTCACAATGCGGTGCGCACACATACGTGCCCTCAACCAAATGGAAAGTCTTGTTTACATGACAGTATGTTAGCTCAAATGCTCCTATATAATAGTAATAATAATAACGATTCCGCCTAGAAAATGTATGCCTTGCAGACATTCATACTCTGGCATTTCCCTTACCAAACTTTGCCCGGTTCCGGGCCATGCATGCATAATTGGGTTAAATAGGCTCTGTCACCTCATGTTCACGGTAAATACTCAAAGCTGTGTCCACTCCGCCGTGGGGGTCCATGAGCGGAGTCTGTGAGTGAGGATGGCTCCAACTGCTACTGTATAAGTATGTACCGCAGCCATCAAATGATAGCCTGTAGAATGATCCTCTTTTAGGTCCTCCGTAATACTATCTCCCTTTCCAATGGTGTGGTGGAGCGAGAATATCTTTTTATGTAGGAGCCCTTCTGGAGCGCATATGCATGTCTGTATGGTTAAATGTTGATGTAAACTGAGACTATACGACTGTGCAGATTGTGGAGCGGGCCTCTTGAGTCGTTTGGTAAATGATTTTGAATTAGTATATACGTAATTGTTGATGCGGTAATAAAAAGGGGAGACGCTGTCACTACGGTCGGAGTTATGTGTTTCCTGAGGCGGGTGATCCACCGCTGGTATTGGCGGTGCCATTCGTGAGTGACGTCTGATTCCCCAATGGTCTTCCCGCACTGTCCAACATTGAATCTTTTGTCTGAGTAGGACTCACAGGGTACGGCGCCTGCTGCTGCATCGTATTTGTAAAGTAAATGAAAATTCCCACACATACTACGATCATTAGGAGGATGAAAACGATGCCACCGTAAAGGGTTGTCCTTGTCTCCTTGGAGAAAAACACGCCCTGTCATGGGAGACAGAAAGAGATCATCAGGTCAGGTAAAGTAAAGGGAGATGGGCAGAGAAGACGAGTGGGACGTCGTGATGACAGGATGATGGAGGGGAAAGAGGGGGGGGGGAGAGGAAGAGAATGACGTGGGGTTGATGTTGAGTGGGTAATTCTTAAGGTCTCAAGGGTAGAGCTCGGGGCGGACAAGGTTTTCCACTCTATCTATTTCTCATTATCATAATTACTACTGGAATGAGGACGCATACGCACACATCTAGCTACATGCAAAACTGGCCTGTGAGAACTTACTATGGCGATGGAGTACCCAACAAAAATGACTTTTTGTTCAGGACGGATTCCGGGCTCAAAGGATAGGGCAAAGATGGGTGACTTGCTGGTGGGCTTAAATCCTCCCATATTCGTCGTTACTTCAGTTTTTACCATGATTTTTGCTAAATCTCGCCCGTCTTGAGACTTTATCTGTGACGTGACAGAAGAGAATAAATTGAGCCGCTGTTAGAATTTTGGCTGCAACATTACAGATTACGTTCCTTTTTCAACAGAAAGAAGTAAGATTCCCTTTGACCGCTGGTCACGCAAAAGGCCCAATTCCGTTGTGCGGCGGGGAGGTGGAAGACGATGAGGGGAGGTGGTTTGAGAGTCCCCCGAAATGCAGATATTGGAACTTTACTAAATACCATGGGAAATGGAGGAAGAGTAAGGGTGGGTTGAATATGTGCAAATTTCACTCACCGAAATTTCATTGGCTTCATATTTCACTACGTAGTTTTGGTTGTCACATAAGTCACGAATGCTAGTTGATGTGGCTTTCCTATCAAAGTCGACGCTGGCGAGAACCACGTTCTGCTCCGGAGTCAGCACACTGAAGGATTTGATATCCTGAGGAAGAGTGACAAAACACAATTCATCTCCTTATTGGTTCCCTCCGTTCCTTCCTACTACGCACTACATAAGGTGCTCTTAAATCATTTACAACCCCATCCTGTCGTCTTTTGTCATCATCATAATGAAATTGTCCAAATAATCAGGCCCCGTTTCATGGTTGACAGTGATGTGGACAAACGGAGAGGGATGTCCACCACCAGCACCGCCGCCGCTTTCACATAAAAGTCGCGTGTGCAGTTCCCTAGCCAACCATGCTGGCTCATTCTTCCTCACTGAGTTCTCCTGTCCAACATTTTGACGACAATGTTCTGTGCCACCACCGCCGGAGTAGTGGGGTGAAACCGCTCATGATTCCCATTCACAACCCGGTCCCTCCCATATACATATAGCCTGCCCTTTGTGTCAAAACAATAACACTTTGAAAATATTCACGGCATAATCCATTGTTCGTGAGGATGGGGAAGGTACTACTACTCCTCTGGACGGCACAAGTTTTCCCTCCGACTTACTTCTCCTTTATGTCTCGACTCCTCTTGCGCTAATGCACTCAGCTGGCTCTCCAGTACTGCATAGGGTTACACTCCTCCAGCACATGGACAGTATACAACCTGGCCAATTACCGCGTGGCCGCTGGGCCACGGGATGACGCACACCGGTGGGGGAAAGTACATGAGGACGACTAAGGAGTCATTGGAGCATACCTAGTAGGTGACTTCTGCAACAACTTTGGCATCGCTTATGAAATTCCCTTGGCGTGCTTTACACCATTGCAACATATCATCGCATAGTAGTGTGAGCTCACGTAAAAACTCGGCACGGTGCTCCGGGGAGCCTCGGAATCGTAGAAAGAATATTACTATTCCCAGAAGGGAGCGGTGTAAATACTCTAGTTCATTTTGCCCCTGTCTCCAGCAGGATTGACGCTGTTCGTAGAAAATGGAGATGTTTTGAGGCTCACCATTTGGGGAAAGAAAACAAAATAAATAGGGAAAAGGAAGCGGATGGAAGGGGAGCTGGATCCTATTTCGTAAAATAATCCTGGTACACACGCGGAATTTGTATAGTGAACTTATAGTAGTGAAAGTTGCCAGCCTCCCACCGCCGGCGCCGTCGCCATCTAATGCAGGCAAAATGGACGGCTCACTGATGATACGGCTTTTTAACGTGATTAATCTACTTGATCCTCCCGTGTGGGCTTTGAAGGCGTAATGTCTGTATTCTCTTAAGTACATACTGCGGCGGACTCCATAATGAGTGAGTGATTATTGGCCTTCCATACGTCTCACAGAGTCCATCTGGGAAAGTTACAGAGCAGATCCGGGGGTCGTTGGTGGCTGACTAATAAAGCGCTACTGCCCATTCTCTCCAGCCTTCCTGGACACGTTAGTGCTTGCCACTGCTCACCATTTTACACCCAGCACCGCGGCAACAGCAGTATGAGCATCAGCAGCATCAGGCAGGATGGTATGAGGCCAATTCGCTCTCTCGACGGTCCTCAAAGTGACATCAAGAGAGAAAAGTCATGCATATACTGCTCCATGGCCAACCCAGCGGAGCATGTAATGGTATGCAACGGAGGATATAACGCTGACGCGAAATACAACAACCAACAACTTGTTCGCACCGGAGAAGGTTAACTTCCCCCACCCCTCCTCCGGCCCAACTTTCAAAGCTGCATACACTCATTTGCTCATGCACCAGCATAAGTTAGGGAAAGCGGAGAATTTCTCGGTGAAAAAATTCCATCGGAATTTCCCAACTTTTTCCACTCCTTCCCTGGTCTATTCGATGGTAATACCGCACTCTGCTCTAATGGTGACGCTCATTCACTCAGTGCGGAAATGGAAGCCACAATTCCTCCTTCCTATTTAGAACTGAAAAAGAGAAATAAAGGGCGCGTTATGGACACAGCTTGACGTCTGGAAAGTGGTTCGTTTCCCCCTAATGGTCCTCGTATTTCTAGTTCATGTACCAACTCTCCCGCCTCGTCTTGTCTTGTCCCGCGCGTGTAGGTGTTTGTGTTTGTTACTACATTGGTGAGTGTGGTGTGTGCGTGTGCGCCAGTAAGTATGGTAGTGACTATGATGTTTATATGCATGTCTGCTTCCAAGAACGACAGTGAGTTTTGTGTGTGTACATACATATGTATTTGTAAGGATGACAGAGAATATTTCGTGTGTGTGTGTGTGTGCGTGTGTAATTGTTTGGATGAACGCGTATGTTTGTGTTTTCGTCTGGGGTAAGTATACCTTATAGATTAAAAACCTGATTTATTTGATCTTACCGCCGTTATTCAGCCTTGAGGAATTATTATTGCGGGAGAGTCATGTGACTGGAATCAGTGGGATTTGTCTTACAGAGCGGTTGAGTTGAGTGAGGTAATCGATTTTAACTGTCATTTGACCCGACATACCCAAAGGCTGATATGGTGGACATTATATGGACTATATGGCATACTTTTACACCATGGAGAAGGGGGTTGGTGAGCTCCATCATAGAGTTGAACTTGGCTAGTTCCTATTTCCTTCGTATCCTACGCTGCTTATGGCATGTGGCCACCACTTTAATTTGCATAAACTCTTACAATGCAGCTTCGTGCGAGTACATGGGGCCCCTCTTAATTATTTATGACCTGAGTCAGCTCGGCTCAACTCCCATTGGCTCCACCAGCTGGGCTGTACTACTTTGAGAAACTGACGTCCTAAATACCAACATTCCCGCCACATACATTCATCCCGTCATTCACTCACTCACACTACGTACTCAACTCACTGGCTGAATCAACTCAGCCCGCTACCCACCCACAGTCCCCAGCCCCAGTCACTCATTTCGGACAATGCAATGATATGTATATGTGCACTCCTGGGAGACTCTGGAACGGAGTGAGAGAGAATGTACACACGTAGGCTGAACTCAATCCTCGGCGGTGATGGTGGCGACGGCGGTGGTGGTAATGGTAGTGGTAATGGTACTACCCAAGAAAACTATGTGACATGTGAAATAAAGAGCGTCTTATTAAAGGAAGACGGTGGCCTTACTTGACTAGCTTCATCCTCCTCAAACTCGAGTTTGAGAAAATTTTCGTTTTCCGACGTGAGAACGACGACCTCCCTCTGGTTCCCAGGCGATTTCTTCCCCGATATCTTCCCCTTGAGAAGTAACTCTTCTTCATCATTGTAGACCTCAAAGGATGGGGATAATTCCGCTCCTGTGCGAACATACAGACAGACAGGAGGTCACATGGTAGTCAAACCTGAATTTGTATTATTGTTATACTCTCCTCTCGTCTCTCTGGACTGAACGGCCACCTCACTCGTATATGAGGAGCCTGACGCGCGCAGGAAGAAAAATGTGGGCACCAACAGCCCCACATACCCGTACACATCCAAACCCTGTGCACACGTACACACAGTCAAGGCAGTCATTCCGTTGACTCCATGCAGAAGAACGACTTTCATTCTCTATAAACTCTGCTTCTCTCCCTCTCTTTCTCTCTCCGTCTCCGTCGGCAGCTGCTGTAATGCCCATATGGGGAAGTAAAAGCCATAAGCAAAGTCGTTTTTCATGGACCTTTCTCATGTAATCAAGCCGAACCCGGAGTGAATGTCTCCCCACACTCTTTCCGTGGCATAAGTGCGTCAAGCATTCATGCTGTCAACAAGCAATTAAATGGACAATCCGTAATCGCTCCTTTCTTCACTGTAATTACTGCCGCCACGTTGCTTTACAAACGGATATTACTTGACACACTCGCCTTCACATTTTCCACGGAAAATAATAGACAAAAACTCCTTTGTCCCGTACTGCTGCTGATGGCGGCCCAACAACTCCATGTGCCGAGCGCTGCATCACTACTCCCGTTCATGCCATTTGACCCCCCAGCACCCCTCCCCCTCCGCCTTCATGTACATAGTGTGCACATCAGCATACATACCATTCCAAAGTGGTCCTATATATAATCTCTTCACTCCCACTGCGATAGTAAGCTCAATATAATGGTAAAGGTGAAAAAAATTGTTCAGAAGCTTCCCATTACTTGACTGCGCAGACGGACCCCTGTCCATTCCCCACCACGGTTTCCATGACACTTGGAGTGTTCTGGAAATGGCTATAATAATGTGAGGCAGCTCGGCGGACTGGCATAATGTGGGTGTAAGCAAACAAAACAGAATGAATGCCTTCCGCCCCGATGACAGGATCAGGACGGGTGGGCATTAGAGTGAGAGTGGAATGGAAGAGACAGTGGAGCCCACAATCATGAACAGTCACACACAAACACTTTGTAGTGGTGCTTAGCTAATAGTACTCGTGTCACTTCGTGAAGCTTTGCAAAAGCACTGCAGAAGAGGCAAGGTAAACATCCTGCGTGCAATCCTGGAAATACTCGAAAGTGGGAGATATAAGGAAGACGTCAGCGGAGGCAGACTTTGTTTAGATTCCTCTCAATTCCGTCCTTGTACAAACTCGGTCAATTTCGTCCTTCTATAAACTCGGCCAATTCAACTTGGTCATCGACAATGTCCCATGTAGCTCAGTGGGTGGGCGGGTGGATCATGTCAGCTGGAAAAGAATACACACACGTGTCGCGCAAGACACACAAATGCACACTCAAACACTCGAAGGGAACTATAACTGTAGGCTGTAGGGTACGATGAGGGAGGAGGGGGAGAGAAAAAGGATAGTTTCTGTAGGCAATTATCGTTCCATAACCTAACCATGTTTTGAGCGATGGGGAGGGGGTGGTGGGGGTAATTGTCCTCTATGCCCTCGACTCTGGGCATACAGCCATGCATACAAAGCTGGGCCCTGACTTCGGCCATGCTGACTACGGCGCTAGTGATATGGTCGTCGTGGTACAAGCCGGTACGGCGGGAGTGTGTGGGGGGATCATCGGGTGATGGACATGAGGCCGATGATGTTGATGATGACGATATTATAGAGTGCTCTTTATATTTTCCCTCTGTTTCGTGGCGGCCTTCCAGAGAGGACTACGAGACGAGACAATTTATTTGGGATATGTGCGTGAAAAACTTGTTTGCCGCATACTTACTTTTCACCATGACCGAGAGGCTGGAGATATTGCGGAGCATACGCTGTTGCTTCGTGCTCGTCAGAACGGGACTGCTGGGGTTTTGAAGGAGCCCTATTTGTTCCGTCATTTGAGGCTCATCCACGGAGGAATTTGCTGCATAATTTATCAACAAGAGAACATCATAAAATTCCTCACATTTGCTCAACCTTTTCCCCCCCGCACCCAATTTTACCCGCCCTCTATCTCACTCGCTCACTCATTCCTTCGCCTTCCTGCCTTTCTCCTCGCATAACCTTCTCTTATCCTTCTCGTCCTATATAATCACACAAATCCGAGTTCACACAGCGATGTTCGCCGTGGTGGCCACGCCGAGGAGGAGGATGATGGAGAAAAAAAAGCTAGCCCCTTCCATCTTCATCTTGATGTGTTTATGATGATCTTGATAATACTGATATAAATGCTCCGGCCTGCTCCGTTCCCAACTATCCTTTTATCATCTGCCACACCGCCGCCCGTTCCTTCACGAACATCTTCCATAGTCTCCAACGGCCACCCGGAGTTCATGAAGCGGGTTATGTTCATCACACCACCATTACCCCACATGTTCTGTGTACATAGGGGAAATCTCTCTCTCTCTCTCTCCCACCTATCGCCCCGGTTCTACTAGTGGAATGAACTGGGGCAGACGATGGTGCTAGCATCCCGTAAAATTACAAATTGATTATTCTAATTTTTTCCCTCCCACCAGCCTGTCATTTGCGCAGTCAGTACATCCCCGCTGCCGCTGTTTGTGAAGTTGAATATGTCGGAGGAGTGCATTGAATGCCTACTCCTACCCTATATACATGCAGTAGCATTCATTCACACATATATGAGCCACTATGTGAAATTCAATGCGATCCTGTATACACAGTATATATGTTGCTCCACACAACCTTGATACACTTTTTCCTCTTGAATAGCTTGGGGGTGAACTTGACCAGGGAGAGATAACGATTCGTGGAGGGAGCACTCGGGTGGAAATGGAAGAGCTATAGCCAACCAAGCATGCCTAATTCCATCTTGAATTCTCACTACTGGATACCCTCTACGAGATATATACCTTCATCATCCACTAGTGCAGCCTTCACTCCGATACACATACACATGCACACAAACATACATACATACATATGTGTAAAAGCAAAGTGTAATGATACCACCGTCATCAGCGACGCTAAATTTCTCCCCTCGTACTTCCGTCCCTTACACAAATGATAGTGACACGGAAGTGAGAGATCAAAATTTACACATTAGCTCGGAACACTACGCGATGTACATTCATGAAGGTGAGCCGCCGCCGTCAGTGCGGCCATCGTCAGATTTAAATTGTCAAACAGTATTGATTTCCTTTTCCTACTTGGCTTTGGCTAATTTGCCCGTACCAGTTGGGAGGGGAAGGAGGAGGAGGAGGAGGAGGAGGAGGAGGAGGAGGAGGAGGAGGAAGATGCTGGGATCGTAGTCGGAAGCATAGCTTGTTTTATTGATATCAAGATCACCCGGGAGGCTTGTAAGTAGTTTGGTTTGGAGGATTATACCATTCCTTCCCAGATTTCTTCCCACTTACATTCCCTACTTTACTTTACTCTCTCTCTCTCTCTCTCTCTTTCGTGGCCTTTACATGCCTTGGAAACCAGGAGCTAGTCGTAATGGGGACGAGCGGAGGAGTAGCATAGCTCAAGCGGATCCGCCAAAGCCCATTCTCTGTCCTATCCTACCACCACCATTCCCATGGTTAGTAGCGGTAAAAGTAGTGATACTATACCAAGTGCTAGTAGTTTTCCATTCGAATGTGAATCTAGAGAAAGTGCAGGTGCTCCTATGGAATCCAATAAATCGGAATCGTGAATCCATTGCTAATGGCTTTACCCACACCACAGTCGTTCCCTTGGCCTCTGCGATGCGGTGGCTCGTGGATATCTAGCGGGATTCCACTTGATACGACCGGATAAATCTCCAAAACTGACAGCTCCTTGGGTATATGCGGGGCTAACATTTTTGAGGTGGGCGGACATTTTTTCACGAGCAGAGGCCCAAGACGTGGGCTGGGCTCCGTGCGGGACAAACTTTCATATTGTCATTCCCATACGAAAAAAAACGAGTGGGTTTATGGACAAGCGGCATAGAGTGACTGAGAGCGAGAGAAGGAGCGAGCGACGAGACACACAAAAAAAACGCATGCCGTTCCAATTTTCCCCTTCAACACTTCCGTGGCAGATGAAAGCAGGGAGATGGGGAAGTTTTGTTGGGACAACTGGCGGGGAGGAAGAAACCGGGTTTTAGACACTCCTATAAAAAGTTTATGTGATTTAAGGAATGTCCAAGTATACATTTAATCGCCCCGCACTACTCTGTCTGAAAACTCCCATGGACTATGCCGGGACTGCGACTCAGACGTCCACCCCAGTAGTGGTTGTAGTAGTAGTAGTAGTAGTAGTAGTGGTTCTGCAGGCGGCAGATATATAATAAATTTTGTGGTTCCCTCTCATTTTGAATTTCCCAACCGCCTGTTAAGCACTTAGAGCTTAGGGGACGGGAACATAAATAAAGTCATCGCCTTACTTCCTCCTCCCCCGTCCTCTTACCGCCGTATATGTACTTCCTCCCACTACAAGTCTCTCCACAGCTCCGACCATAATCCTCCGCGTCGAAACATGAATGCTTAAATTTCCAAACGAGAATCCGCGGTTCGCATATGACAAGTCAACGGAAGGAGTGTACATGATGAGGGGAAAAGAGAGAAGCACTGAACGTCACGCTCGGCAGCTTTCTGGAGCAAGATAGATTGTTCAGTGTCGAAACGTCAGGGGAGCATAATGGAAGATAGATGAAAATGTTGGAGGCCTTTGACATTGAGGGCGGGAGAAAGGGCTACGGTTACAAAATAGTCTTGCTCCATTTTCCCACCACGTTCGCGCCCATTCCCCACCTCTGCGAGTAATAATGTCATGACAGAGGACGGGTGGACAGAGATCCAACGTCCCATGTGCCCCATCCACCCACTGACTGACCCCAGCATCTCACTCCGTATAGCTATCCCCGCAAAACACACATGCTCCTCCTGACCTCCATGTTTCCTCACATCCCATAAAAAATCCCTCTCGACTCCACTCCCGCGGAAAAAATAGCACACACTCACGTACCAAACATTCACACACACAAACACACACACACACACACACGCAGGACTAAACTCCGATAACCTTTCCCCACGAAGGAATGCCACAAATGTTGCACGATTTTCACAGTGACTCCTGTCAGAGTCAAATCGGACTCATATCCCACTCGGAATTCCTCCTGTCCTCAAAAAAAAATCAGAGAGGAAAGGACTTTGGATTTGAACGAGTTGTAGGAAACGGCGTTAAAACTTGGACATCCCACCGTCCGTCTCACCAATAAATCCTTCAATGTCAAACTGATCCCCCCAATGTGAATGACCTCACACATGAGAATTCCCCATCACTATTGACAGATGCACAGACACTGTGGGGCTCACTCGCAATTGAACATAATGAGCAAGATGTTGAAACAATTAAGGGATTTTCCTCATTGAGTCCAAAACCTATGGGTGTTACCTTGTAACCGTTGAGCAGCAGCAGGGCTTTGGATGGGAGTATCAGACATCCTCGACCTCTATCCCTTCACTCACTACTGTTGTATTTGTGTGTGTATGTGTGTGTGTGTGTGTGTGTGTGTGTGCTCTCCGAATGCGCGCCACAACTACGAGCGAAAGAAGCACGCGAGGGGGGTTTCTTTCTCTTTCGCCGTGCTGAACGAAACTGGAGCACGACAATGCTGGTGGCGGGATGAGAACGGGAGAGACCGCGAGGTAGTGTGTGTTTCGACGTATATGTGTATGCGTTGGCGAGGAGCGTAGAAAGACAGACGCGGCGACGAGGGTGAGCTGTATAGCGAGGGGAAAAGAGGTGTTTCGTGAGTAATTAGGATGTTTTGTGTGAAATGTATTTGGGAAAGTGTGCGTGCCTACGCTTGTGTGTCTGTTTGGTAATGAGGTGGTGAGAGTGTGTCAGTGTGGAGTTGCCAGTGCGGGAAAGAGGACTATTGGGGAGGATGCACACTATGTGGGCTGAAGAGGGAAGTGTGTAAGGATGAGTACACGACCAAACGGGGAAGACCAAGACCAGTATGAAAGAGAAAGAGAGAGAGAGAGAAAGAGAGTAGACCACTGTGGGCAATAATAAAATATACTGTACAAAAACAATAAGGGAGTAAGAAAGTACTACTACATCAATTGCGACGGAGATTTCCGTTTTCACGAGTTCTTTTCTCGTGTCATTCTCTTTTGGTAGGGAATATTATTTGCTGGGTAATGCTGGCGGAGAGACGCCAGCGCAGTGTTGACTATATGTACCACTGGCTGTGCTGATGGATCAATACGGTTCTACTCCGCGTCTACGAAAAATCCAATGCAGTGCACCGTGTGTCTGAGAATGGCGGACGTGTGTGTTTGTGTGAGTGTATGTGTATTCGTGTGTGTTTGTGTGAGTGTATGTGTATTCGTGTGTGTTTGTGTGAGTGTATGTGTATTCGTGTGTGTTTGTGTGAGTGTATGTGTATTCGTGTGTGTTTGTGTGAGTGGATTTGTATGCGCGTGTGCGTGTGTTTGTGTGAGCGTATGTCTATTCGTGTGTTTGCGTGAGCGTGTGTCTATTCGTGTGTTTTTGTGAGCGCATATGCATTTGTGTGCGAGAGTGTATGTGTATTCGTGTGTGTGTGTGTGTGTGTGTGTGTGTGTGGTGTGTGTGTGTGTGTGTGTGTGTGTGTGTGTAAGGCTGCGTGTGAAAGTAAAGTGTGTCTTGCTAGGAGAGTCTGACTGAGTGAGTCAATATTTTACAAGCCCTACCTTTTGGAAATCAGCGTTGTAACTGGGAATAAACTTGCAAGTTTAGAGTTTCCCCTCCACTGCATCGCGTTGGGTTGTTGTACATGAATTCCTAGACGAAGGTGCTCAGCCACCGGTACATGTTAAACTTCTTCTACAGCAGCTCGAATATGCCACACTTCTCCGTCAGACACAGTCGCACACTTACACATCACGACAGCAGAGGTAGTCTGCAAGTACGAGTTGTGAGCGGACACAGCACTGCTACTGCTCCCTTTCATCATAAACACACATACACTCGCTCTACCGCGACCCTCAATGAATTCACATGCCTCCAGTCGGACATTTCTCCCGTGCGACTCGAGCAGCAGCAGCAGCAGCAGGAACAGCCGCCGGCTCCCGCATGTATATCTATCCACATAATATACGTGTGTGTATTCGGCTTTGCGTGCCGAATTCAAATACAGGTGGGAATGAAAAGACCTTTCGATTCAATTATTTAGCAACCCTTCCGAGTTTCGGCAACAAGGAGATCAACAGGGCGATAATAATTTAACTTTTACACTGACCGATCCTGGCTAGCTGTACCCGGCACCCAGACTCCCTCAATTTTACTGTGTACACACGTACGTCCCTGTCTCTACCACCAAGAACTTGGGTGAGTTGGCGGGCGAGAAAGAAATGTTGCCACGGGGGAAATGGGAGGCTGAAGGAACTTGGTGTAACTTTTCACCTACAGCTCGGTCATTACCTCCACTCTCTATAATCTCACTATATGCAGACCAGGGCATACGCGCATACCCTCCTCCCGCCGCTTCTAGGGTTAGTCAAACATTTACACAAAGTGTTCATGGATCTTTCCACATATGAGAATGTGAAAGACAACTTTTTGATTTCAGACTCTAGCATCGCGAACGA
>WJFA01002348.1:0-16335 GCA_009870155.1 Pseudobourletiella spinata | reverse complement strand
TTAGTCCACATTAAATTATAAAAATATTTCCACATGCTATGATCACATCAATAGTCGATCGTTGATCACATATGTTTCACAAAAACTTGTCCAACTATTTTCCTCACTTCACTTATCCTTTAGTATCGGCGCAACTTCTGGAAAAAGGACATTCTCGTCCGTGTTTCCCTACACGTCAAGGACGCACATTCTGGAATACGAACAGTCATAAAAGAACGGGTGTCATGCTTACCTTCGATTCAACAACCACACTAATTACAGAACAGTGTGGAGTCATAGCCAGCTATTCTCACATGTCTTAAGAAGAGGCTTACAGAGCAATGCAATAAAGAACAGGGCTAGCATTGTACCACTTACAGAAACAGAATTATCTCATCATAAGCTCATCTCCACGTTCACATCCATACTACACTGATTCCACACTTACCAACCTCAGCACGACGACAAATAAAAGAACAGTTAGACAGTCCACGTAGTAAAGTTGAAGTAGTGCAGGTTCGTCGTCATCTCGTGTAAGTTAAAAGTGCCGCCACTGCTGTAGCTTGCTGCCGTGCATATAGCAAGGCCTGTGTGAACATCCTGTGCTATATGTTCGTATGCATGGCCGTACTACATGCTGCTCCGGCCGCCGAAACGCCGCTTCCACAGTACAAGCCGCAGTACCTACGGCCAACGTCAAGTTCGGTGTCATAGTGTCATACATGTATACGCGGGCTTATAGCCAGACAAATTACATGGCCATGCATACATAGTATTAACTTTTGGGAGGAAAGGCTCGGAAAAGTGTGCGCGAAGTTAAATGAGCCAAAACCTAATAGAAATTATTAAAACTGGGCAAATTAATCTTGGTAGATTTCCCCGAGGAAATGTTGTCCAAGTTTTTCCGTGTGAAGTTGTGGAGTTGATCTACCTGGTTGGGGCGGTCTAGTCCTTTGTGAATAAGATTACGTCAAATCAATCTTTAATGAAATTTTTTCAGGTTCACAAGTTTTGTGTTAGGTATGCATTTCTTGGAAATTTTATAACTCAAATTATAGCTCGTGAATGAGCTTGAAAGAGCAATACTTTAAGTTACATGCGGATGGTGTGGTGTGGAACTGGATTTCTGTAGCCTAATCTTTCTGTCATGTCACTGCTACATGTTGACGTCTTAATATGTTATCACAGTTCCGCTCTTTTGTCTGCCTTGGTTTTATGAATGCATGGGAAATTATGCGTTAAAATGAATCTGAAATAATGATGATGTTGGTGTTGGAACTCATTGACGGGAACGGTGGAAAGTTGGAAATAACCATGTCGTTATCACTACTTTTATCTATAATGTTTTGAATTAGACTGGATACGAAAGCTGAGCCATCCTCAGGAATACAGACGGAAGAGGTTGCGGGAATAAGTGGAAATCAGGCAAGTCTGTACGAATCATCTGAAACGGAAGACGATTAGTGGCAAGTGAAGTTTGAAGGGATACCGGTAGTATTTGAAAAAAAAAAACAAAACAAGGTCCAAAATGTCACATGTAAACGACGTACACATGGACGACAGGAATAAGGAGGAGAGGGGAATGAAGCTCGTTGATTCGGTTGTGCGTAGTTTCAAGGTCGCGAAAATCTTCCGTGAAAATACGGACAGAATTAATAATATGGATTTTTCTCCCTCTGGAGACCTCCTTATTTCCTCAGCCGAGGACGACCAAATAGTTATCTACGACTGTGAAAAAGGAACGTAAGTGAAATGTCGAATCAAATATCGATGAGAAGAGCGGTGTGAGGACGGTCATTTGGGAATTAATGCTTCTTGCGTTTCTTAATAGATCCAAACGAACGCTCAATAGTAAGAAGTACGGGGTAGATCTGATCCATTTTACACATGCAAAAAATACTGCCATTCACAGTTCGACTAAAATTGATGGTAAGTGTATTTGGTTTGCTTATATGCAGCTCTTATTTTCAAATGGGAACGATTTAGTTTTGGTTCCCGTTTACAAATTTTCAAATTGCGAACTACGATACATGTTTTTTTAGTTTTAAATGACAAAATGGTATTCGAATGGCAGATTTTTAGTTTCGGTTTTTTTGCAGACACGATCAGATACTTGTCACTTCATGACAACAAATACTTGCGATATTTTCCTGGTCACATAAAAAAGTAAGTAAAGTACATTTTGTTGTGTTTCTGGTATTCTGGTTATGTTAGTGGATTCATGAATTATTTTACAGGGTTACGACTCTTTGTATGTCACCAACTGATGACTCATTCTTGTCTGGGTCATTGGATAAAACGCTTCGCCTGTGGGATCTGAGGTCACCTAACTGCCAAGGACTGATGCATGTATTGGGCAAGCCTGTAGCTTCATTTGATCCTGAAGGTCTCATTTTCGCAGTAGGAGTGAATAATGACAGCGTGAAGCTGTACGATCTTCGTTCGTTTGACAAGGTATATCCACGAAGTTGGCCAACAATAACCTGGACATCAAGAGAAATTCAATCATAAACTAATGGCTAGTCTTATTGTTATCTAGGGACCCTTCATTACGTTTCGGTTTCCGAATGAAAAAGACAGTGAATGGGCTTCGCTCAAGTTCAGTCCTGATGGCCGAACTATAATGATTTGTACCTACGGGTCCACCATTCGTCTCGTAGATGCGTTCCATGGTCAGCCTTTGCAGACGTTTGCTGTAAGTCGCTAGCGAACGTTTTTAATTTTGGAAGTTAATTTCGCTAATATCTCTTGTCTTCGTGGTTTAGGGTCATTTGAACAACAAAAACCTTCATCTAGAAGCATCCTTCAGTCCTGATTCTCAATTCGTGTTCTCCGGATCTGCCGACGGCTTGATTCACGTTTGGAACGCTGACACGGGCTACAAGGTATGAATCTTAATGTTATAGGTTATGATAGTTCTGAATTCCTGAAAACTTAGGCATGAATTTGATGACTCCTTAGGTATGCGCCCTTAATGGAGACCATTCGGGACCTGTTCAATGTGTGCAGTTCAATCCCAAGTATATGATGATGGCTTCCGCGTGTTCGAATATGGTAATTTTGTATCCTTTTCACATGGATTGATTTGGATGGCCACGATTTACCACTTTGTCTTCTTTTACAGGCTTTTTGGTTACCAACAGCGCAGGAGGATTAGAGTGGAGGCGAAAGGAGCAAGTAATTACCAGTCTCACTGATCTACAGATTTCAAAACTATTAACACGGATCAATAATGTACATGGAAAGAGTAAAATACTAATAGTCTTTTATTGTTGAATAGATTCTGCAGTGGTAGATGTTATTTTTTGGTAAATACTTAAGTTTATAATATTTAGTTGAAAATTATGTGATGACTTCATGAACGAGTTCTTATCCCTTTAAGGTAAGGCTGAGAACTTTATAAGACTATAGTCGAAACTATGTGAAAGTCGGAGGACTTTAACGGACATAAGTTTATTCGATTCCTGTGGATTTGATGTAATGCGGAATTCTATGCGTTGACTACGGACGAGTGAAGACAGTATATAGTAGTTTACTGTTCTGTCGGTGTTATCCGATTTTTTTGAGATGACTTTGTGTTGTTTTTCGTCAGTGTACATTTCATGTTGTTAGTAGTTGATATAACTTTCGTTGTTATAATAATGCTATGTTACATGCTAGAAATGTATTTATTATTTTGATTAACTATTATTGTTATTATTATGGCAATTAACAAACATAACTGGTAAAATAATAATGTTGTTTGTGATAAATTTTATACACGTGAATACATTTCTTACAAATTTATAAGTTACGTAGGCGTGAAATGGCACGTCACGTATATGTACATTAGTCTTAGTCTTATTTCTCAGGCCAACGTGTCCTGTGTAATGTGTGCGTGTATGTTAGTGCATGTTATTATGATGACATGATGAGCACAATATGAACCTCGCAAAATGATTTAACTGTTCATTGGCCTGTTTCAAATATTATTATGAATTAACAGTTTTTCCCCTATTACTTTTTAAACCAGCTGCTCGAAGTCGATCCCGGTCAAAGGATGAGTAGTGGTCCTGCTATTGCAGTTCCTAATAATAAATTAATGTAATCAGGTGTAGGACGTTCATCGAGGAGTTCGTCCAAGTTGTAAAATAGCTTCTCTTCCATTACACTACTGCTGATATATGTATCAACGGCAGAGCGAATGATTTAATGTAAGAAATTATCAGTCTTGAAAGGAATCCTACTGATCACCACTGTTTTTTCAAAGCGTGTGTCATCTGAGTGTCAGAAATCCCACCAAAATAAATCAACCTCCGAATTGATTTATTGATGCTTTAAAAACGAGAGCATGAATAAATGCGTACATTGTAATTCATGAGACAACGGAGGGAGCGCTTACACAGAATACGATTATCAAACATTAAGTAGTTGGAGTCCAAAAAACCACCAGTACTCTGCTGCATCAACTTCTACAAGTACCCCGCCCAACCGATGTACATTTGACACAAGTTGTCCAATTTCACAGACTCTTTTATCAGGTAGTTCACATGAGCTTCTACGCTCAGCGCCACGTTCCGTTCCTTCGTCATATTACGTGCACTCCCCAACAGTCGATCCCGAATATTATTAAGATGTTCCACAGCTTTCGGATTATTACATTCCCCTGGAAAAAAATCATGAGATCCCGTCAACATCGTCATACATAGAGGACACAAACTAAAAGTCCATGCGTCACTAGTTCCTCCAATAAATATGACCTTACCAACTTGAGCTTGTTTAGTATGAAGCTGAATATGAGCTTCCCACTCCAGCAGGGGATCGAATACGAACGGCCGGATAATGGAGAGGAACACGGAGGAATGATTTCTAATCAGTCTCATAACTATCTCACAACAACACCGGAACATTCCTTCATATCCCAGCGGGCCCATCCCATTTATCATATTTCGTGTCAAACGAAACGGCACTCGCTCCGGCCAATCAAATGTTTCACCCTATGTACAGCATGATAAAAAAGTAACAATTAAGTTCAATCCAAACTTAATTATCAGCACCGGTGCCATTTATACGAGCTTGGAGGAAATTAGACAATTACCTTGTTAAACAGGCAATTGAAATCCACATGAACAACATCCCCATTGCTCGAATCTAGCAATAAGTTCTCTCCATGGCGATCTCCAAGCCCCATTAGAAATCCAATGATGGACATCACAGCCGAGGTTTTGACAAAAGACGTTCTTGCCATGTACCAGGATTGGGGGTCATGAAATGCTTTCAAGAACCAGTAGCTCATCACAATGGGATGATTCGCCATGAAGAGATCCACGAACATCTGTCGCTTCTTCGCCAAACTGTCTTTTCTATCTGTAAAGATACAAAAAATCCCTTGTAGCTCTAAGACCTTGCGATCGGCCAGCCTAACGAAACAGCGCAGTTATTACATATATACGCAATAAAATTCTTACCACAAAACTGAATTCTGAAATTACGATGTTGTCCGGGGGCAAAACCGACACCATCTTTGTACAATGAGGTAATTAGAGGGCGGTAACCGTGTAAGTTGGAAATCCATTCGAGGATTCCGCACGTGTCACTGAGAGGAGTAACGGTATACGTTCGAACAATGAGATTCCTCTTCCGTGATTCTTTATCCCGACTCATGTGCCATTGGACCATATTATTAATTTCCATGACTTTCCCATCTTTCCGTAAATCATCACTAGGCTTGCACAGAATAGAGTAAGCCTTCCCATTCGATCCCACCAATGTAATCTTTTTCGGTTTCTGCAAGGACGCCATCACCTGAACGGGCTCCAATATGTCCGAGATGTACACTAGTTGCCTGTGCACACAATCGTTCAACTCAGTAAGTTTTGGTTAGTCAAAAGGATCATGAATACGTAGTCTGACATGGCAGGCAAAAGCATTTGGAACGTACTCGGGAAAGGGTTGGTGGGACTGTACATACTTCCCTCCCCGGGGCAAGGCGGGTCTCATGAAAGTTTCAAAAGGCATGAGTACGTTGGAAAATTCCACATTCCGGATCAACTTGGGTAACGCAGGTAGAATCTCGCTCACTTTCACCTGCACAAATGAACAAACATCAGCGTGATGGCAGTGAAATGATGCCTTCAAAGTACCGTTCCATTGGCCGCCTTACAAATCTAGAGTTTTCACTTTTCTTCATTGTAAACTGAATGAGTTTATCTCCCAATGCTTTGTAGTTACGGATGCTGTTTCGAAGGGATGGCTGCTTCTGCTCGACGAGTTTCAAAATTTCATGACATCTCTGTACACGCCTCGGATACGTGGACTGCATAAATACTCAGTTTAGTGAACACTCACAATCTACATTGCGTCACATGCGGGGGAGGGGTAAACATTTCTTACTTTGAGGACGCTAAGAATCATCCAGAGTACTTGATCCGGATGAACCGTTATCATGTGCGCAAGCACCTCTTTTAACTGGTTATAAACGACAGTGTTAACGTGAGCCAGTCGAGAGATGAGTTGGGAAAAGGCGACGATGAATATATATGTTGGGGCTGTTAATACCAACTCTCCTAAAGGAACGAACACGATGGTTCAATGACGGTGGCTTTGGTCAATACAACTACAATGGCAATAACATGACTCCATACATATAATGACATGTACGTATCACATACTAATGCAATCAGTGAGCTGCATAACAATCCGAGGATCCGCTGGGGGCGAAGAGGAAGCCTTCGGTGCCCCACTGAGTCCATGGATTTGTGCGGCATAGTCGAACCAAATGGTGAGCAATCTGGGTAGACTTTGATAGATGAAATTGCAGCCACAGGTTAGGGACGCCCCATAGTTTTGAACCATTAAAATCTGTGCTTGCCTACAGGACAAAATTTAAGGAATTATTAATGGTCTTGATACTATACTATAAACTAGCGAAAACGGAGCTATTACTCTACTCACGTTTGCTTATCCCTCTCCTCCGCTTGACTCCAAAGACGATCATAGTATAAGGCCATGTAGAAATAATTCTTCTCCGATCGTTTATTCATGGCAATGGCAAATTTATAATTTTCAATATTGAAGTTCAAGTCCACTTTCCGTTGTTCGTCCTTTTGAATGGCGTAGATGAGGTAAGCTTTAGCGAAACGAGCCTGCTCTTCTGGCACTTCCGCAGACGCGGGGAGAGCTCTGAACCGCTCTACTTCCCTTTCGCGCTGCTTCATTCCCATTTCCAGCACCTTAATACTCTGATCGTACTTGCGCGCTTGAAACAACATCTTCCCCTCTTCGTAGTAAACATTGAGTTTCGAACTCAGTTTACACTCGGTGAAAAGTTGTTCAGCTCGACTGAAGTTCCCTAAACTGAAAATGACGTTTTCACTTTATAACTACCTCCGTTTTAAATGGTAAGCCCAACAATCGTTCGCATATCTATATCGCATATCATATATATATATATACCTCGTTTCCATTTTAGCAAGTTTGACAAAACAATCCTTCAAGCCCGAATTAAGGGCTGCTGTCATGTCCTGGTCGTCGAGGAAAAATTCCTTTGTCATATGGAGCAGACACTGCAAAGGAAACAAAATCAGTCAACAACACTCGTCAGCTACTTCCTACTGATGAAAATATTTACCTTCCGAAACGAGATTATTGTTTGAAAATTCTCCATGGATTTGTAGGCACATTTGAGTCGTCGTTCCCAGTTCGCCTTCATATTGTCGAACAATTTCATGGCTGGGGCTGCAGATTTTTGGGACACAAGCTCTTGGATTTCTTCAAATTCTGTGAGCAATTGAAGTCTATAAATGAGACAAAAAGCATATTGCCTCCGTTACAACTGACTTCCATCATAAAATTAACACGGAAATACGATTCACTTTACCTCATAAAGTCCTGATAATGTCGAAAGTAGAATTCCATGTCCAAAAATGCAGCACCATTGCAAATGTCCGTGAGAAGGTCTAGCTTTGACTTGCGAAGAGCTTCTTTGGACAGCTCCAGGTTGCCCCTACGGTATTCCAAAAATGCTTCGCTCACAGTTAGGCCCCACGAGGATAACTTTTCCGAGCTGAGCTCCCGGATTTGTTCTCGTAAGTCTTCAGTTTCCCCTTTCTTAATACTGATCTCCAGTTTAGCCTCATCAAAGCTTCGGCTCCATTCCAACCTGAAGGAAACGAAAGGCTGATTTAGATCACCGTACGAGCCCACTAATTTCCTCCAACTACTCTAAATTCTACAGCATGGGGGTGCCCTACCTGCGGGAGCAGCATCCTCTCATGAGGACGTCACTAATGTCAAATTTGTCCAGTCCGAGGTAAGCATGGACGAGTTGTTGGTGATTGATCAACTCTTCCGGAGCTTCCGCCAATATAGTTTCAAACAGAGGCACGCACATCTGAATTATTAAAACCAATTCATATTAATGTGATACACCTCTCAATGATAAAATGTGTTCCACCTTTCCAGGCCACGGTAATACAAAATATTTCATAGTATGGAATTATCTGAGTATGCGTGACGAGTTACCTCTAATTTACCCAGAGACAACTTATTCAATGCATCTTCCATTACTGTAATTTCCTTCGTCCTTTTTGATTCCAGACCTTTGACAGAGTCTTCATCGAAGAGTGCGACGTAAATTCTCTGTATGACATGAAGTAAAGATTACTAGGTGATTAAAAAATAGTTTAAAATAAATACGTTAAAAATAGGTACAAAAGTAATCAAGAAACTTACTTGTAAACTTCCAAAGCATTCCTCAAAGGAAACGGGAAAGTCCTGCAGATGTTGTTCCATGTACATGAGAGATCTTGCAAAATTACGACACTCAAACGCTGCTAGCGATAAGACATCCTATTGAGCACAAAGAAACGCGTTCTGGTCAATTTCTTTGTCGTTACGAATAAAGTCCTTTTTAAGGATGAAGAAAATAATCACCGCACATAGCGCAATTTATTCTGTGCCTCTGATATCGGCTTGGAAGCCTCCGCCGTGAGACTTCTGGCAGCAGCAATCCGCTCCGAAATTTGACTCTGAGATTCCGGCATTGTCTCTTGTTTTTTCCGTTTCAGAGGATGCTTCGGATTTCGGACCAATCTCTGGAGATGATCCAAGACTTTAAAAACAGCCTGGGTCGCCGCATACGGAAACTGAGCTCCAACGCCGTCATCCACTGCGGGGCTATTATTTTCGGAGTAGGGTAAATCCTTCCACTGTTCCATCTTCGCATTATTCCTGCCCGGTATCCCTGAGTTGACCAAGCTTCCGCCGTGCAGGGGGTCACCCAAAACAGGCTTCGTGGCATCCGTGTACACGCGTTCATTGGCAACCCTGTGTACGAAGTAGGCGGACCAAGGTGTGAGAGAAGGAACGATCAGCATCAGAAGTTGTACCTTCAAAGTGCGTTGGTCAAATTACCAATAGCTTAAAACGGCGCTGATTTCCTCCAGAAATGTATTCGCTCCTTCAGCCTCTCCTTCCATGATTGCATAGGCTGAAATGGTAATTATAAAATAGCGTACATTAGAACAATGCCTAAGTAACGGAGGCAAATATATTTACAAAGACGACGAATGTGGACATCTCACACGCAACATAAGGTAGAATCACAAGCCCCATCTGCTCGCTCTTGTCCACACTGGCCGAGATCGTGTCGAAAAAGGTCCGAATGTTGTCTGACTTTATCACAGACATTAGTTTTAGTGACCAATGGTACAGCCACCTACGAAGACTGCTCCCAAACTCCGTCATATAAACTGGAGAGGGAAGCGTAAGCTCAGGGGCAGATTCGGATCTGGAATACTTTGATGTCAGCAAAGGAATCATTAGATCTTGAGCTTTAGGTGAAAGTGTAGGCCAAATCAAGTTGTCTTCTGACTGTTCGATTCCATACAGCTTGATCACTTCTTGTATTGAAAAGGCGTAAGAATCAAAATTCCTCGTGTCCACAGATGCCCGCAAAGCCTTGGTCAACTCCTCGATAAAGTATTTGAGGAAATCGATTTCTCCCACAGTGAATATGGTGAGTCCGAACCTGGCGTTTTCACTTAGCTGCGCCTTTAGATCAAATCTTCGAGGATCCAAAGCTCCAAGAAAACCGATGCAGGAGGCGCTGAGCTCCGGTACTTTGTCACAAGTCCCACTCTTGCTAGCATTGAGCAGATTCCGCAACAACTAAAATAATCCACATGCAATAATAAAAACTCAAAATATTAGTTCCTTCCGCGCCGGAAGTACGAAGTACACGACGGAAACTCACCAAAGTTGTTTTCCGACTGAACAGCTGGTCTTCAAACCATAATTCCTGCAAGTCTGAGATACACTCTTTAAGAAAACGCTCCAGTGTGAGTGCAGCTCGGTAGCGGATATGAGAATTTTCGTGACCCAGCTCTTCCACAAGCTGGTAGAAGAATCCTTCTGGAGTTGGTTTCCTGTAGAGGATATTTATGATATTCAGCTATTAATCATCAGTTTTCAAGCCAATAGCCATCCACTTTGAAGTGAACCAAAGGTCACCTTAAATCATCCCTGAGATCCTTGAGTTTAACTTGAACTTCAGGGTCATCACAGATGTACTGCAGGAAATGTAGGTGTTTGACGTTGTCTTTGAGAACGGCATGCTGATTGATGAAAATCAGTTTACACAGTGAGTCCACCTCGGATTTCCTAGTGTCTCGCAAAAAGCTGATCCCCGCCAAAATTTGATTTGACATTTGACGGAGCGAATCGTCCTCTAAGCTAAAGTAATAATAAATGAGATTTCCACTCTCTAAGAGTCCGCTCATAATGAACCAGTCACGTCCTTACTTCGTACAAAAGGCTCTCCATGCCTGGTACAACAAGTCGTGGAAATCCGGACCCATAGTTCGAAGGGAATTAAGCAGAGCATATAGCTTTAAATAAAATCATCCACTTTAAAAATGTACATTTCAACATTTTTGTCATGAATCTCGAGTCAAAAAGTGACTAAGTACCTTCAGTTTAGAACTCGTTACACGCCGCTTCCCTAATAAACCCATAAGGGTAGCAAAACAGCCCAAGTACTTCCTCTTCGATATGATGGATTCAGCTCGACTGAGAAATTTCGATTCGAAGTATAAAACTACGCCGACATAAAGCCTCTCCAAGGACTGGCCCTGGAACAAATAATTTTTTTAAAAATTAGCACCTCTTCACATTCAAATAATTAGTCCACATGTGAACTCACAATGGCGCGGACGAGACGGCTATGCTTCTTTCCCGCGGAAGAGCTCGAGTCATCTTCGTCAACTTGCAAAAAATGGTTGTAGTTCTGCAGGACATTCTCACGATACTCAAATATATTCGACAGCATCTCAATGTGAAGAAACTGCATAAAAATGGGAGTCAATTACTACATGTATTTCGCAGAAGCGTAAAAGAAACTTTCAGCTAGTTTATTACCTGCGGATTCATTTTCATGACTACTGAAGGGTCAAACTTGTATTTTCCTTGCAGCCTTTGTAGCAATGTACTGACTTCCGCCTGACTAGAGGATAAGAGAGCGTAGGGATAGTAGTAGGCAAATTCCAGCTGTAAAAATTCTCCTATCGACTTAGCACCACTAAATCTGCCGATAGCAGAGAGAAGCGTATGGGCTCTTCGGTCTTGAAACATGATGACGACGCATTTTTTCACGACTAAACGAAGGAAAGTACTCATCATTAAGCCAGGATTCAAATCTAGGACGATTCGGATCCTCAAAAAATACGCAAGACAAGCTTTGATGGCATTTTCATCATTGACGGGTGGATTATTCCCAAGGAATGTATCGAAACAGATGAGTCGAATTTCCTGGAAATTGAAATTACACGTCAGTCAAATTATTTGAGCAAACGGGAACTTGTACGGCAAGTTGTGAGTTTTGTATATGTACCTCGGAAATAGTTTCTCGGAATCGTCCAAATAGTTCCCAAGGCTTGCAGTTCGCTCGGCGGGCCATCAATGTACAAGTGCGTTGACACAGTATGATTAAATTGACCATTTCCAACTTAGCTAGCATATGCAGGTAATATTTGAAGACCTCAACCATCCAAACCTCACCGTCGACGTACCTAAATTGGTAAAAAAAACTATCAGCACCACGAGATATAATTAATGGTCTGTCTGGTTTGGATCATGAAAAGATCCAACTTTTAAAAATCCATCTAATATACCTAGCGAGGCTGAAGTATAGTAAGTGGAAGCCGACCATGGAGTTCCACGTCCGGACATCCTCTGGAGTAGTAGTATCGCAGTTGAGGTAGAACCTGCATAAGAATTCGTTGTAAAGTAGGGAGGCTGCATCAAAGCGTCCCAGAGGTGGCTTTTGGACAAATGAGGATTTGCTTCGCAGTAACAGATCCTTTTGGGAACAATAGGGCACAATGACATTACTGCTAATGGCTCTGCCGCTTTCCCTTTGATTTCCCAGGCTTTGAGACACATTTTCTGAGGTTTCATTCAAAATTCGACTTGGTGGCTCTTTAAATTCGGAATAAGGCCCACTTGCTGAAGTGCTGCTACTTGTGCCATTGTTTCTTGAGGTGACATCAAATCTGGTTTTCTTCCGGTGGGCACTGTTGACAGAATCCACATTCTTTCGTTTCAATTCCTTAATTTTCGATGAAGGGTGACTACTGATTTCTCCTGCATGACCAGGCTGGCTTTTGTTCCCACCTATTCTGTTTGGCCTCTTCTCTGTTCCAGTGTCTCCTGTCCCGTCGTTTTTCAGCTTAGTGATCCTCGACTTACTGCTTGTTTTACTACTGGATGCACAATCTTCGGGATCAACTGTGTGATTCTCTGAAGAGGAATACGATGGCTGCGAGTCCGCTGTCGGCGTTATCTTACGGAAACGCCGAATCTTCTTCTCTTGCCTCGTACAATAGCCATAAACGTCAGCAGCTTTTAGCTGGACCGCAAGATTAGCAGAGTTGTATATTTTGAGGAACAAGTGAGTGAATGTAAGCAGATTCACTTTCGCATGAAGTCGTAAGGCACGGAGGAGTCTGATGAGGACCAAATGAACCTGAGCAAAAATAAATTCGTGAGCATGTAAAGAAGAGTTGAAGAAAATTTAAGTGAAGTTTATTATTCCATGACATTTTGCATACTCTGGTCTTCCTGCACTTGAGGAGCTCAAGCATCATAAGGCACAACTGCTTCTGATTTACTGCCTTCAGTTTCCTTCTTCTTCCTTTTGGACTATCCCCCACTAGTCCTCTGTTTTGGTAAGTTTGCTCGCAAACGCTGCATTCTTTCCATTTAGGCACCATTATGATTGCATCTTGACTGGAGTACCCCCGCTTCCTTGAGCATTTGTACATATAGAGACAAGGTAAACGAGCAATAGCTTCTGCTAACGCTACTGCAATATCCTCACTTCGCTCATACACTCTTTGACTGAACACATAGCTACAATACTGAAACAGCTCCGTCCAACCTATACGTTAGAATTTTCATTTATTATGTCTGTATCAACTTTTTCACTTTGACTTATGCCCGCGTTTAACTTACGGAACAAGTCTACTGGCCACCAGGATCCCGAAATTAACTTGAGCATCCCGTAACACGTGTTGTTAGGCTTCGCAAGGATCATAACGTCCTCCAAAACTTTTCTTATAACATTTTGAAAGCTATAGAAGACTTCAAACCGAAAGAAACTTATGCAGCGACGCTGAAGCATCGTATCTGAAATTATAAAAATATAAGGTCTGAGATGAACTAAATCCATAAGCTAGGAGTGCTACAACCTACCATAGTTAATGTTTGCCGTGGCAAGCAAGTTTAGACCTCGACTGGCGCTGCACCGTGGGATCGTATTACCAAGTTTTTTAAGCCATGGAATACATAACAAAAATAACCAATCCCCGATGACAAACTCACTGACAACCACATTTTGACCAACTCCACTCAAAATTATATCAAGCGCATCCATATAAAAATGCAGGAGCAGAGGTATTTGTGACGGCTTCTCCCTTCAATACCAAAAAAAACATTAATTTCAAACAATTTCAAAAATCTTGAAAAATCCTTGTTCACAAACTCCACTCACACAAGAGAAAGATTAATCACAAGACAAAATAAGCGCGTAAACTCCTCTAAATGGTAACTGGATATATAGCAGCAGTTGATACCGGCTACAGTCGCTTCATCTTTTGATTTGTTTCCAGCTTTTTCCACATGGACGAGCACTTCTTCACGAATCTTCTGTATGAATTTGAGGATTAAGACTGAAAACGACAACGCTTTCAAACCCAAATTCAAATCACCAGATAAACCTCGATTTATAAGGCCCTCCCATTTTTTCAGTAAACTTTTCATTTGAACTGCAGAAGATGACAAATCTAATTTTTCAACTGCCGGCGCATTGGTTCTGTAAAAATAAATGAGCTTTGAACTTGAAGGTTAACTTAAATGAAACTTGTAGTTTAAGTGTACTACCAAAATTTGTTTTAATATTACTTACGCAGATCCTCCTGTGCGTTTGCACTGGCTATTTATTAGCTTAATTTCTTTACGACATGATGCGTTTCGCAAACACAAGTCCACACATTCTTCAACAATACCCATCTGTAAAATATTTTAAGCTTAACATAATATTTTGAATCTTGACTTGTCGTTTATACACACATGTGTTATACTGCAACACATAATCCACAGAAACTACTTTAGAATAACTCACCAAGTGCACAGATTCGTGTAGAATCAGTGGGACAGAGTTAGTTTCGGAAGCACTAAATTGTGACCCGTGGTCATCGTCATCAGAAACTGAACCACCCATGGTGCTCCCTATTGAATAAAAAGTCTGTTCAAATTATTCCCGTCATACTTAATTTCTTATAATCATAAAAGGTGTAATGCAGGAACAAATTCGCTCGCTAATATGTCACGGCCTTGCATTACATCCAACTCCAAGCAATAATAATTAAGAATCACAACACGCTGTCGCGGAGCGGAAGTACCAGGATATTGTGTAGATCAGCACGTTATTATTTAAATGCAATCTGGTGTACTATTTTCATGGTAAAATTTTTGCCATCTTCGAGGGCCACTGCTGAAAACTCCACTTTTTCAAATCCTAACAGATGACCAGGTACAAACGTTTCTTGGATCATACATTGCACGTTGCACACACTAACTAAAGTGCTTCACCTGTCATTCCTACTGAAGATGATTCAAATGTCAACAAACAGCCTCCCACATATCTAAATGCACGGTAAAATTACGTCCGTTGCTCTTTTTGTATCACCTCATTCAAAATTTCAGCAGGCCTCCCTTCACTAATGCCTTTACCGGACTGCACGTTCTGCCGTACTGAAAACAAACAAAAGAACGCGTTTGTCTCCCGCCGGAACTTCTTTCACTTCCAATAGAAGGTCGTGGCGCAAAAAGGTGCAGTCTAGTGTGGTGCCGTGCGATAACATTTGAGTCGTATGGCTACAGCTATTAACCTTAGACCTAAACCTGATAACCTGATTGCCATTTGCAACTGAATACTTTGACTGTTTGTCTTGCAGTACTTTGTAGCTGCGGTCCCGCTTGCTTAACTGTTGTTGCATTGCATTGCGTTATAGTTATAAATGTTTTTTATTAACAATAGTTCCGGAAGGGATGCGTGAAAACCTAAGTGCTGATATCCATGAGTCACGATTTGATGTGTCAAAATAGGGGTTAAATCTGCAAAACTGAAAACGGATTTCATCAAAGTAAATAGATAGGTCATCGATAATTTGAGTCGGGGTCGGGAGACGGTAATAATGATCATGCATTGGTAACAATGTTGGATACATCCATTCTTGATGACGACTGGCAGGCAACCTGTGACTGTGACCTTCTAAAGCTAATTTGGATCCATCATGTTGCCCGCAACTTTATTCCACCGCGCTACTCAATCTTAAATCCGCCGTTTCCTTTCAAGCATCACATCTAATTCTTGATCTTCACGTATTCATTCAAATATTGTTTCCGTAGATTCGACGGGTAATATAGGCTTGAAGGAAGCTTTTTCCGACTGTAGTCCGAACGTGGGATGGGATACTCCCTTCGTAGTGTACTCAGAATAGCTTAAATTTGCAGAGATCAGCTAAGTAATTATCTTTTATCACATCACGTATCCGTAATTTCTGGTTTGGCAATATGCAACGTTTTTTTGCATAGAATTGATCCCTAGACGACATCAGTATATCTTACGGTAATTCATCTGAGCTACTGACCCGCTGGTAATCAGCTCAACATTAACGTACCCAGTGCCTGACCGTAGTAGCAGATTTACTTACGAGTAATGCTTTAGGTCTGTACAAGCGATATCAACCTGGGACTAGTACCATCGCATGCAGCAGTGTCTGAAACATAGGAAAGTGCCAAACTTTCTTGTCCATG
>WJFA01002347.1:0-16343 GCA_009870155.1 Pseudobourletiella spinata | reverse complement strand
AGAATCAGTGAATGTTGTCTCAAGTCTGGTTGGGTTAATTGTTTTATCATGACAAAATATCAAATGTTTTGCGAAGGGATCCTCTATGCATTGGTGCAAATCAATTTCGGCAATGTTGTTTAGATGAGCCCATGTAGCGATGCTTACTTTTGGGTGAATGACTTGAAGTAGATGTATATTGGCATCTCAGATTTGTTCTTAGGATATATACAACGCAACTGAAATCGAATTATTTCTTGTGTGTTGATGTTTCCTTTGGATTTTCGTCATTGCAGAAGACATGTCTGTGAAAACTGCTCGGATGAGATTCAACAACGTTTTGCGAAACATGATTCAAGAAAACTTCATGCATGAAGATGAAAGTGATAGTGACACGGATGAGAATCGTCTGTATCGCTACAAACGTAAGCGGGTTGAAGTTTAAAAAAATGCTTATGTAGATGATAGTTTTACAATTTATCCATTGCTACCAATCACAGTTAATAGAACTGGACCAGGATTCAACCGTATGGGGTTTCGTTTTCCTACTCCGAAAAGGGGAAGCAAGTCGGGTTCTATGGCGGAAGCCCCGAAGCCACAGCCTTCTTTCGTAATGAAGTTATTCGACAGAGGAGTCGACCTGGCACAGTTCGATGAAACTACCCCCTTGTATCCTATATGTCGAGCTTGGATGCACAACAAGCCTCACAAGTAAGTCTCATAAATTTTGTTATTGATAATTTTTAAGGTGATTATTATTCAGGGCAAATCCTGTCGAATTAAGTGCAAGAGCAACAGCGGAGCCAGATAATGAATCGGAGACGTCTGAGCCTGAGTTCAGGGAGGATGGAGAAGACGTGTACAGGCTCCCACCTCCTCGTCCTCTGCCAACCGATGAGTATGGTAATCCGATTAGTATTCGGATCCCACCTCCATTACCACGCACTGATGAGGAATTTGACATCAACTATGTATGACAATTCTCTTATTGAACGACATTCTGATTCTGATTGTGACAATCTTTTCATATGAGATGATGCAATGAACTTTGATATCTCTTGATATTTATAGAATGACGAAGATGCTCCATCTCCGGCTATGTTATTCCAAAATCATTTAGATAGGTGGAACTTGATTCGTCAAAGATGGAAGGAAGCAGCGCATTACAATGAACAGCGGTACGAGGAGAGTTTTTCTATACTTCGGCAGATCCACGAGAGGTATGCCCATTAGTTAATATGATGATTATCTGAGCGTGACATTTTGTTGCAGTATCGGTACTGTAGTTTTACATTGAATTTTCAGAAGTGCTAGTGCGATGCAACCCGCTCCAGCTCAGTAACCCAGGTATTGTAAGTAATGGAAGAGTAAGACGAGGAGACTATGTGTACGATTTATATGCTACTTGATTATATCTTCTTGAAATTAGTGAAAGTAAATGCCTCTGTTCTCATTGAAAAAATATTGCCTTTTATTGCACCTAGACTTTAGCCGAAGTGTAGCTAATGTGCTGATATGAAGTACGTAATTTAACACTGATGTTATTCGTGTTCGAATCGATTCCATGGAGAGATTGAAATAATGTGTGGATTTAATATCAAATGTAGTATCCCCCTTGCTTATTCCATGTTCATATCAACTTGCTTCTACGTCTAGGTAGCTAGAATACAGTAGGATTACGTTTAGAACTTTTACCGCAGTTTTAGCTCGTGGAAATGAGACCGGACTACCACTTGAAATATTATATTTAAACTTCCTTTCTAACCGAGGTCCATCGTTTTAATTTTAAAGCTTTATAAAAAGCATAGAGAGGATCTTAGTTTTTCCTCTCACAAGTCATAGGTTTATACACTTGCCACAGCTTCAGAACATGTCGATGGAGGAGCTAGGTTACCCGATTTATCTGCGCCCACACTTGAGTCTTATGTGATTGTTGCCGTCTTGGATCTATAATGGGAGGAAGCGTTGCTACGGTGTCTTTGTAGTCATCCGGCAGATAAGATGTGCTATTTAATAAGGATCCTTTTCGATTTTGACCATTCGTAGATAGGCTCCTCTGCCTTCCACTGGAAATTCAAAATTGTAATCAGTTGCGTGACAACATCATATCCAAATAGTGTCTCTCTTGCACGTTACCTTCTTCTCGCACGGCATTCTTGAGCTTCGTGTCCAACCCGACGGGACGTACGGGATGTGCTATATTCACCAGAGGGTAACTGGAAGGTAAGTCGGAACATCAAAGATTTAATAGCGACGTGATTAGCCATGTGAAAATTTTGTCCTACTGCCATTCATGTCTGCATCACAACATTTAGTTCTATATTGGTTCGTGGGCGCAGTGCGGGCGTTATAGTGTGCGTTTGCACTTCTGTCTGTCTCTGGTTCTGCAGGCCAGGATTCGTATTCGTAACCTTGTAACATTTACTGAACAGGACGGGTATACATGAGCAATTTTTTCCCTTCCGCCTCTTTTATGCTCGCTTTCGATAGATAAAATTTACGATCAATATGGTTACGCTTGATAAATCAGGCTAAGAGGGGGCAATATCTGCCATGGTCTGACAAAAGCCCTTGGTCACGAGAAGATTAACGAGCCAACTTGTTCCCACCAAAGTGTACATTCTATTCAGTACGTGGGGCAACTATTATGCCAATAATAATTTACACGTTGCCCTGGTCTAATTAACTAGATAATGAAGGGTTTCATAATCAACCTTTTGCACCTAGAAAACCGCTCGTACGAGAATTCCGAAGTATAAAAAAACAATTTTGGTCTTGGCATCCAGAACTAGTCATACTGATACAGCTAACAGTGATTGCCGTAACATTTAAGCCCAAACGCTCCCACGCTTTAATTCTCTACAGAACTATGGGTTAGCTAGTAATGATTACTACGTGAGAGGAAATTTCGTGACCTCATGAATCTAAGAAAAGTTTGCTCGACACAATGCTTTTGTACCTATCAAATAATATGACTTTCACATGGAGCATTTGTTCCACTGGTACATCATATCCCTGCTCCGTGCACTGTACCCAAACCGTTTTCGCAACTTTCGAGCAATCAGAGTCAACATGACTCTTAAAAACGTTGAGACTGCAGACCAAACTCGTCAGCTAGCGGCAACGTCCACCGTATGCTATCACATATGAGATAAAATCAGAAGACTCTTGCTGCTGAGCTGCTCTTTGTTCATTGAACTAGAAACTATGTGCTGTACTCTCATTGAGATTCTCAACTGTAATTTTGACATACCTGTAGCTGCAATAACGACAACTCCCGGGACTTCACTTGCATTAGTTCTTTCTAAAACAAAAAACATTAGGCGAAGACAACAAATTAGCTGCAGATTGTAGGCCCACAGTTCATAGATAAATTATTATAGTTCGCATGCGCCCAACTTCTGAATATGATTTGAATAAATACGAATAGGAATCCATAACAAGAATCCTGGCACATAGCAACACTTGTAGAAGCCGGTCAAGATTCAGATTTGTAGGATACGCCAGCCACAACATCGGTGCTTGAACTGATTATAAGGTCAGTAGCTCCGATTTTTTAACCTTTTTCGGCATACAACAATTACAAAAATTGGCAGGCGGAGGACTCTGGAAATTAAATTTCCATACCAGAGCGCTCGCAAACGGGAAAAATCGGGCAAATTCAGCTCAATAGCGAAAGCCGACATTGCTCCCATATTACACTCATAAGTCACCTCCGCATCGACATGCAATGCTAACTATCTACAATAATGGTTGGTTACCTGCAACCCATCTATTTTAAGCTCCTGCTCCCTCACACGTGTCTCGTAATGGTTTTGGACCCATCTTGCCTCTTCCAACATACTCGTCACGGTTTCGAGCTCTAACTGAATATTCTTCAAGTTACTCGATTCATCCAGGTATTCCCTCGCCATGTTGGCCATCTCCAACTGCAATAGACATCCTTTTTAACATAACTGAGTCAAACCTTTTGATAAATGGAAAATGAGTATGATTACACTGAATTGGTCTTTCTTGTGGGCCTCCTGACCGTTTTTAAGAGTGACGTACAAGTAAAACTTGAGTTCTGCGACGTAGAACATACGAAACATCAACTGTTAACTCGCCGGAGGATTAGACAATGCAGATAATTGTATCGTGAACGCAGGAAGTTACCATGATTCTCGTATTTCAGATTCTGAATTTCCGCTTGAAGTTCCTTGAGCAAGTCCAGTCTTTGAATGTTTGATTCTAAAACAAGGGAAGATTCACTGCTGGACGCACTGCCACCGCCATTTTTCGCAGTTCTAGCTGAAGATACTTTCCGCCTTCGCTCTTCGGGAGACATCACTGAGGCTACTGACGGCCCTGCCTTCTGCATGATTCTGCAGCGGGTCACGGAGAACAGGATGGGGGAAAATGATGTATCCTCGCTGCGTCTAATCCCGCGTCTACCAAGTCACTGCGGCGATAAAGTATTATCCTATGGACGACGGCAATCTTGCTCTCATGGGTTTTATGCTGCTGAGTTGTTTCCCTTCATGCACCACATATGCATGGAGGTCAGTAGCCAATGGCAGAGGGAAGGGAAGAAGACATTAGATAGCCGATAGCCTGTCAAAAATTGTTTCGAAATTGTTTAGTCGATGATGGATCGATTTTCCTCTCTACTTTCCTTCCTAAAAGTTTCACTTTTACTTTCTATATTTGAAGCTGAGTCTCTGTTTTCATCACAAAACTTTTCCAATCCCACCAATCGCTGTTTCCCAGATGATTTTCAGTCACACCTTTTATAGCAGTGACCCCAAATTAAGTGTAGAGTGAAGTTCCCTTACGCTTCCGGTTCCGGTATCTAGATTAAATGTAGAATTTATCATTGGTACAGTGATGTGATCAAATGTTCCGGGATAACTTATCGTAGGTAAACTCGCAGTAAAACTCCTATTTCAAATCACGGCTCCAGTGAGCGCAGTAGAAGCTTTCGCTCCTTTCCGATCTTTACCACCGTTGGATGATATGATTTGTATGACAACTACGGAGTTTTACTGGCTGAAGTTATTTTGTGCTGGCTGCTCGTCTTCAGAGGTGTAGGGAGGGAATGTGAAAAACTAAGTTGAAAACACGTGTTAATATAGAGATTGGGGGGCATTACGTCGTCACAAAGCTACACCGTGACCGTGAGTGTGAGTGTGAGATAGATCGAAACCCTATTTGTGTTATTGTTTCTAGCTTCGGAATTATTTGTAGTATTAGGGCCTTGGAGCAGATTTTATATACACTCAAAAGCTCGCTGCAGGTGGAAAATACGTCTGCCATCAGAGATACGACATGTGAATCCATACAGCACAATACCCCTGAACCGTTGCCATCGTGAGCAGAGCGATAACAAAATCGAAGTTTCCTCCTTTGCTTAGGATGTTTCACAGTCATAATCACTTGTATTCCGTGCTAACTCCGCTTCCTCCGAACCCGTTCCAATGAAATATTCAACGGTGCAAGCCCGGCTAGTTTTCTATGACGTAACAACGCAAACTTTTTCATTCATTTAGGTAGTAAAGTCACCTGTTCATGTTGGGTCAGGGACAATACAGCATACAACCAACTGAAACCCAATCACTCGAAGTTAACCAGGCTTAACTGAACCAGTTGAAACTCAACCAAGACCTCACTCAACCAGTCCAATCTCAACCAAGCCTCTTCCGGACCAATTGGACACTCAACCAGATCCCTACTTACCCATGTAGTAACTCGACCACAATATCTAAACCAGGTAACATTTGAACCATTATACTCCAAACGGATATATGACTTCCACAAAGCTTTCAGTAATGATCTTAAAACACTTGCTTGACCATGGTTGTGGGAACCAAGATAGTCTAACTGACAAATATCCGATTCCCGATTCGAGACTGCCTTTGAGATCAATAAACAAATTTGCTGATGATAATTCTGCACAAAATGAAGTCCATCACACTCGTAATCCGTAAGTTAATTTCCTCCACTCCGAACTCACAGTTCCAGTTTTATTCTGACCGCTTCAAACTCTCTTTCTCAGATTCCACAATCTTAGCTCAATTACAACGGCTTTTCAACTTCTGCTCTGCAGAAATTGCCGAAGCTCTCTGTCACAATAATTACTCAACGAGTAAAACACTGCTCCACAAAACCGCCATTCTACGGTTTTGAAGAACTTTATTCCAGAACAATCCAACCTCAGTACAAACGCTCTAACATGGTTGACCAACCAAATACCTTCTCCCAGCTCAAAGCATGTTGAGTCTGGCTCAAGCCCTCAGGCTTAACTTAACTATAGTCTCTTATTGTACATCAATTAAGTCAACTAAACCCGCAGATTATAAGCATACATATGTACATTCTCTGTATTAAAATCGACAGACTCCGACAATGGTGTCTTTATATGTAAACTGAAATGCAGATTAGTTGTAGTCATCAGGTTCATATTCCAGTTGCAGTAGCTCTATCGCAGTGCTCAATATAATGTGAATCCCGTCGTGTTGTGCTCTATTTTGTGTAACTACTTCAACTTCTGATTTCACTGGTTTTCTGGGTGCCGAATTATAAGTAATTAACTTTAAATTAACTATAAATAAAAACCAACTCCATCATCATTTGGTCAGTCCTCATGCATCTGCGGTCTAGCGAGATAATGCCGCCGCGACATTCCCGCCATACATCTAATCTCATATGGTATAAAACATCGTTCAAGTCTAGGGTTGCCAGTTGCCATATGGAAAATGCTTGAATCGACAGACTAAAATCGCGCAGCTTTGCCGGTTATGTGAAATGGAAAGCGACGCGATGTGTGCGTCGCTGCCGCCGAGCGATTTCTACAAATCGCGGGCAGTGTGAAAGGGGCTTACATGCCGACAACATATTTCTCAAACAACCTCCTACATATACTATCTCACAGCGAATACAAGCCGCAGCAGGATTTGCACGATATAGACTTGACATGTTTCCTCAAATGAACCAACTCCAATAATATACCATGAATTCAGTGGGGACACGGAGCTTTTCGAAGTACGTATAGCTCTACTTGCACTCTCGGGAGACTCCAATCCAATTGAAACTTCCCCTCTGGTCCTAATGACTCCCCGCTCATGGTGCTACATACTATCGTAATTCATTACCGAATCTCAGTACCGCGGCAGTTGGAAAAGCAAGACTGACTTTCGCAAAACGAAAGGGCTATGGTCCACCTGAATTTCGGTAGATTGAGGACGGGCCACTTCGTTTTGTCCGTCCAAGATATGTGGTATGAGTTGCTATCGTGATGAGTTACTCATTTTTACTTTTGGTGGAGCGGATTCCCCTTGGCTGATAACTTTACGTCAATTAGACCTGCGACTATTTACACATCGCATAGGCCAAATGACGACGAGTGCGATGATTTCCACAATAATTGTGTCTGCGAAACGATGTACAACAAGAATAAGATTACCGTGAATTGCACTGTCTAACATGGAAGGGATTGGTGCTCAATTCCATTGCAATCTGAAATCATGGAGAATTAAATAAGACTTGCTTAATGCCGGCCAGTTACGGTTCGGAAGCACAACTATCGGAATCGAATGCGAATTATGGAAAAAATCTAAAATGCAAAGGTCCGTCAGGTACACACATTCCTGAGGCTCGAAATTTATCAGTTCCCTTCTCTCCACGGAAAATAGTCACTTGAAGTTTGACAGCAAAACTTAGAAAAACTGTCCAAAATTTCCGCATTCTAACAAAACAAGACAAACCGAGGCTACTTCACTACCAATTTCCGAAAGTCTAATATAATGCTCATGCCATACAAAACAGCTTTACCCCGAAGGAGGTCAGTTCGAAAAATCTTTGAGCCATTGCACAGGATCGGACTTGATTTTCGTAATGTCTCAATTGAATTATTGGAAGACGGAAAGAGCTTGGAGTGGGGAACGAATCAAAACGATGGAAAGTCGCCATCTGGACAAGAAATAAAGGCAAAGCGTCAAATTGTGGGTGAACTAAACCGCATTTCTCAAGGAAAGGTCCTATATCAAGGGCGCAACAATGAAATGCTGGATGTGAAAGCCTCTCCCACTGTGAAACGTAATAAGAAGCTGGCGGGAAACTCCACGAAGAGCAAAGTAACCAAAGCCCTACTCTCAGTCGAAAGCACTACTGCTGCTGCTGCGCAAATGCTCTCTAAATTGGAGGAAATGAGAGTGAGATTGCAAAAGCGGCTTGCCAGAGATGTCAGTCAGAACTTCGACGACTCCAAACCTGATACCGATGGGTTGTTTTTCGATGAATATCTCCCCACTCTGACGGATGGTCAGAAGGTCAATCCAAGACCTGTACAAGCGTAAGTACTACACAAATAGTGAAATTCCCAGAAGTGTAGACTACCAAACTTACTCATTAAATGGCGGAGCGGATTGACTTAAAAAGCTTTCTCTCAGCACTGCTAAAGTATTTTGCCTTTGAACATCTCCCTCTTTCTACATGAAAAATCATGAACGCTTATGAAGACACGAAACTTATCTTGATCAACAGGCAGATGCAGTCACGTAAATCCAGTTTGGTGGGACACCCCTGCATATCCCGAAAGAGAAAACTGGGCACGACTTCGATCCGGCAAACGAGCACCTCACCAGCCGTTTTGGAGAGGGAGAAGGAGTTTCGAGCCATTTATGACAGGCTTCGAGCACATTACTTAATTCAAGAAGAAACGTGCAAGCACATGACACCACGGAACAAATTAGAAAAAATTATCAGGAACACTGGTAAGAAAGTTATCAGTCGCTATCAGGGCTATAAACAAGGGCACACAGATAATAAATATATCGATTTATATTCATGACACGTTACGCATTGATCAACCTTCCGAATGCATTAGATCCTTTCTGTCTTCTCATAGTCCACTTCGAGAAGGAGCTGTTGGACTATTTGGCAGTGCCGAACCCACACCCGCAGGCACCACTAGTACTCAAGGAGCTACGATCCAGAAGAGCAGACATGGTAACAAGTACGCTCCTTCGGGCTTCGTGCACAGCTGACAGAAACATTTTAAATCTTAGTGACAGTGCCTTCTTTAATTTGTGTGGTCAATTGTTCCGAAATGAAAACTGTTATCCCGGCAATAGAACTGCAAGCTTTATCTGCCGCTGAAACGCAACTGGGAGCCACAGACAGTTCAGGGGGGACCTTCAAGGCGTTACTTCAACCACAATTTTCCACTGAACACGACCGAGTGGATGACTTTACCGAACGGCTACGAAATTCTGAATTAAGGAAACGTCGAGGTAGGAGTGAGAAATCCAGAGGAGGACTTAGCTATGGTAAGCAGTCCATTCCGGTTCAACTTCGCTCGGGGGCATCTAAAAAGGCTTCGAGAAAGAACGTTCTCAAAATTATCGGCAGTAACATCCCGGATGACCAGAGAAAGAAGTGCGAGAAAGATAATTCTTCGAAAGAGACAACGAAGCCAAGAGAATCCATCGAAAATTCGAAAACAAATACTTCTCGCATGCTGCCCCAAGGCCCAGCGGTCACTTCGGAATATCCTGTTCGAAACACAGATGAAGGCAGAGCACAAGATAGACCACTAGGATGGAAGAGAAGTGATTTTGTGCGACTGCTACCTCATAGTGGGGAAGTACCAAAGAATGTCTCCATGGTGGTCACAGCAGATTCTCCGCCAAAATGGAAACCAAAGTCCAGAGAACCGCGCACGTACAAGATGTGGTTGGAAGAGCTTATGGCCGATAAGTTTGGTCAATCACTCGGCTCAGTAATCCCTGGGGGACTTGACGAGAAAGCAGTGAAAGTTAGACTTGCATTAGAATCACAGAGACGGGGACTTAATGATGCTAAGAACTTAGTTCCTTCGCGATTCACGAGGAAGCAGGATGAGCTGCCAAAACAAACTACAATGCCGCCTCGAAATCCAATTCGTCGGAGAACTCAGAATGCGGACGGAAGGTATCTTAACCCTTCAGACATCGCAGACGCTCCGCCTGAAGTAGTACCCTTGGAGACTCCTGCATCAGTCTACATTGAACACACAACGAAACCAGATGTTATTTTGTCTGCCAAGCAAGATGATTCGCAACCCAGTAAGCTCTCTGAAAACGATGTCACAACGTCTTACCAGAAAAAAGGTCCGCTGAGATTGACAAAACTGACCGAAAACTTCCCCGTCTCATTATTTCCATTTGTTCCGAAACCTACGAATAACAATGAAGATATCATTAATACAATTATGAAACCAAAAGCAATAAATCAAACTGCAAACCCTTCAGTGCAAATGGTTAACACGAATGATACTAGGTTAACAGGAGTTAGGACTATCGGTACCCGTCATCAGACTCTACCAGAACATCGGTCTTCCACGACGAATCGTCCCACAAATGTGAGATTCAATGCAGTGACTACGAAAAAAGTTGACAAAGAGTATCTTGCTACAGTACTACCAACATTCATGCGTATAAATAGTGACAAGAAAACGCTGAATCATCCTAAACATGTGAGCTCAAAACCACAACAAAATTCCGAGCGGATCGCTTCCGACCAACACAAAAGTATTCTGAAAATCATATCTCCGCTTAGTCTTAATTTTACATCAAAGAAAAAGATCATTGGGGCGCGAATGCCGGCTGCGTCAGCTGATTCGGCTCACCAGCTTCCCACGCCAAACTTCCGCGATCATTTCTTAAACAGTTCGGTTCAAAAAGAAGAAAACTTGGCTTCCGCAGCCATCTTACGACAAACCAAACCTTTATTTACGTAACTGTATATCGACATCTCAATACAAAGTCTGAAGCTTCAAATTGTGATTAAGTTTGAAATTTAAATTATTCAGTTATCCGTTATGCAAACACGGGGTGTCAATAAACGACTGAATAGTTATTATTATATAAATTATTCGATTCGGAACCTACCCTATCTTAATCATAAACTATCCTGAGTTGAGTTGTCCGCATTTTACTTGAACAACACTATACTACAAGTTCCATACAAAGTTCCAATAAAAATTCCTGTACTGCAAAGTTGAATTTATATTCGTCAGAATCGGAATCAGCATTGGAATCGCCATTCATTCGGTGTCAGAATTTACATTTTACATGTTTACTTCAGAAGTGTTTAATTAGTAAGAATTCACCACTTTCCGAAGGGTGTTAATACTTCCGAGTCAGAATCAGCTTTAGGCTTCAGAAATGGATTCAGCCAGATCCCTTTAGACTTCAGATTCGGCTACGGAATGTTAGCTTCTGAGTTCTTTTCAACTATGACTCCAAGCCTTTGAAATCCGACAGAAGCGGTCGGAATTAGAATGACCAATAGAAGCAGGGAGTGGGAGCGCAGGAGTGTATGCTCTGCAGCTCTCTTCCCAACCCAAAATCTTCCCAGCAATTTAAGTGATGTCTGAATTGACAATTGGCGCTGCTTGCAACAGCTTCTAAAATTGTAATTATTAATCAAACAAATTATTAATAGCAGTGATAGTCATGTATCATGTGTATTTGTTTAAAGTGAAGTTCTGATAGAGTCGTGACTTCTTGTAATTCAAAATGATCCTCCGTCATTTATGCCGAAGGCATTGATTTTTAATATGAAATTATGGTGGAAAAAGTTAATATCAATTGTAGCAGTAACATCATGGCTCAGGAATACACATCATATTTACCTAGGGTGAAAGGATGGGTAAGCGCATCCTTTCATCCTATTACAAAAAACTAGCACAATTAAAATGCAATCAGAGATGACCCCCTATCATCACGTGGTCCTCCAGTAAGTGGCATTTACTTAGTGCTCGTAGAACTTTGACAATGGTGATGAGACCGTAAGTCATGAGCCTACTCCTGCATTCGACTCACTTGGGGCTAACCTATACTACATGGTTCCATTGCAGTCCGTACTCTCCATTAAGAAAGTATAAATTGCTTAAGTTGAATCAAGTCAGACAAGTGCTGAGAAGACAAACAATAGCTAGAAAATTCTTTTATTCCATTCAGTATGGGATAATTATAGCGTGAAGGCGGAAGAGGGAATAATATCATTGATTTGTTCAGGGAGGGATATTGGATAACATCCATTGCACCCAACTCAGCCGGTCGGACAAAGCAGGCTCTATACGGAATCACTATTTTTAATAACCCTCATTTTGGCAGTCATATGAGACCTGTGACTACCATCACAATAGAACTTAAATCCCGTCCTAAGTGCACGTCGATAAAAGTATACGATCACCGTATAGCCCAACCAAAGTAATTGCTCTTATAATTCTCATGATTAAGTCGTAATATCCACCAAGCGGTGTAGTCAGCCCACTGAGGGTAAGTGCCGTGGCTGATAAAATATTTTGAAATACAATCACGTCCTCATGTTCACAACTTCCTCATCACACACAATGCATATGCCTGTCGACACCGATAGTCCCACCCAGAACCGTTTAGGATTCCGTATGAGTCCGCCAGGGTCAGAACTTCCCTTCCCTACGTGCCCTACATGTGCACGAATTCGAAGCTTTGCTGTCATTCCGCAACCGCTCCAAAATCTAATCACTGCTTCTTTCTCACCGTATCTGCGATTAAACTCCCACTTTCATCGCACTGCTCCTCTCCCGGCAAATTAAATGAAACGCCTTTAAGATGAGGAAAACGCATGACTTTCTTTTGCTAATCTGAATCTTCTCTGGTGAAACTAATGAGGTAGCAGTGATCATTGGCTCCATGCTTTCCCAGGATACCAACTGATTAAATATGAGACTTGGCATTGGGTCTTGGGATATACTAATGGCAATGGAGACTGCTTGTTGCACTTAGGTCTCACCGTATTAATAACAAAATGACTCCAACACAGAGTACTACAGGCTTATCCGGAGCTCATGTAAAGTCCACCGGGACTGCACTCACGTAACAAGGTGAATAAGTCGTATCGGATGACTTTAAAACAGTGAACACAACCACCTAACTACATGGTTGCGCAGATGATGCCCATAGAACAGGGGAAGGTGGAGGAGAGAAATCCGAATCGGATTTTTCAGTAGCTACTCTTCTCTCGGACAGATCAGATGCAGAGGAAAGAGAGGCTGGGAAAAGTGGGCATAGCCGCCACTACTGTCATATCTTCGCAATGCCTTTGTGCAATAGGACGTGACCAAGTTATCATCAATCATTTTAATCCATATATTTCGCCGTGTGTAAAAGTCCACGGGAACGCCAGAGCATCTCTGGGAGCAGCCCGTTCAGTCACTTCAGTTCCTCTCACACTCCTTCCTGTACGGCCCGGCACCAGGAATAGTCGAAGCGGCGGAAGGCACCAACCTACAGCACTGGTGGTGGGCCACTGATTCAGTTCTCATCGCGCCACTGTACAACTATACTGTACTCACCATGCTCCGTCGACCCTTGCTGTTGGGGGGAAAATTCGGCCCGACCGGTTCTCATCTACTCTCATAAAATATATTTACAGATTTTCTCAAAAACACGCATCAACCGTCCTGGATAATCCTCTTGTTTTAAGTGCAATACAATGTGCTGATTCATCGTTAACCCCTCTCCTACTGCTCAGAACGTCAAGAAGGCTGAGAGAGCGCAACAGATCTGACTCAACATTTGGCACTTGGTTCGGACTAGTATATACAGTGCACTCGCGGTGTTTTCTTCTGTTCTGTTTTCACCGCGTCACACTCTAGAGAAACGCCACTGCAACTTGCAACAACTGACGTAGCAGATAAGAAGAGAGGAAATGAAGGATTAGAGGGAGAAGAGGAAAAGAGCAAGGTGTTCACGGCTGCACGTGGTCAGCCCATCGTCTGTTACACAGAGAATTAAGTGGCTCTCCCTCTCTCCCTTACCCCGCGTAATCAGCCCTACCCCTGCGATTTGCAATGACAAATAGTGTTAGGATCAAACAAGAGATGTTGGACACGACTCCCGAGGTACGTTCGCATATCCCCTTTAATTTCTGCCTAATATTCTCAAGCACCCAGAACCCTATAGAGTCTGTACATGCAATACTTAAAACCCGTGTCATCATCATCCTCATCGTAAATGTGGAACTTCAGACGTCACTCTGGCTCTCCGTGTCTGCCGTGCAGCACAGAATATTTTGAAATCTCTCAAGTTTTCCTTTGCTCGTGCTCTCTCTCTCTCTCTCTCTGCCTCCAACACACATCCCGGGGAGGGGAAACAGATGGATTTTCAAAGGACATCAAGAAGTGGGATCCAAAAATATAATTTAGGATGACAAAAAGATTAACTTTACGTTCAATGATCATATTACTCTCATGGTAGACATTACAAACGCAAGTTGGGACGGAGTCAAAATGTACACCGTGTTCCAATCCGTCGTACGTAACTTAACCTCAGCACGGTCCCGTATTGTGTGCACTGCTCCGTGGTATAACATATGTTCTCCTTTACGTTGCACTAGTCGCAGTGGTATATAATGCTCTGACTGGCTCAGCAACAGCAGCAGTCACTGGGTACGAGAGTGGAGACAGAGAGAGAGAGAGAGAGAGAATGAGAAACACCGAACTCATGTATCCATGTCATGTGAGTAACTGGGGAAACTGTGTGGAAGTACCTACTTCACGGTTCGTGTACACAAACATTCACGATACGGCACACGGCACTTGAGGCTGGAGCTTTGGAAAATTTGATAATGTACAAGAAGCTCGGAAAAAAACTCTTTTCTTCCCTCCTGCCTGTGCCATATATTTAGCGGGAAAAGATCCGGGTCCAGTGGGGAACGGATGAGGAACTCCGGGAGCTTTGGTAAGGTATAGGGATCGGCGGTACAGTGATGAAGAGAGGATTTTTACGACAATTGCTTAATTTTAAGGGAATCCAAATATATGTTAATAACTCTGTCCATTAGTCATTCACCGCTACAAGCGCTCAATGTTCCTCCTCTGCTGACTCTACCGATGAAAGCGAACTACTGCACTGGTTCGCAGCCGTGGAGGATGAGCCCGCGAAAACTGGTAGAGCACTACAATTAGTATCCTTCACCAATTAAAGAGCTGTTAAATTGTTGGGGTAATTCCCTGATTTTCAAATCCTGGGTGGGAACAGTAGCGGAGGAGGCGGTGTTGTGACAGTGAAATTGGGTATCCTTTGTCACCATGAGGACAAACGAGGGGAGATCTTGTAAGGGGATGTGGAGGATAAACGAGTATATATCCTTCCATTTTTATCATGGGTAAGGTGACCGACTTGGAGTTATAATATATTAAAATGTATCATCTGGCCTGGCCAAGAGGAAATCCCGGTAGTTATATATATATTATGTTCGTCCTTTCGCTCTATAAGGACAACCCGGCGGGGAGGGTAGCTGTATGGGTGATACATATACATTGTACAGTTATGCATACATAATTTCTCGTCCGTGCACAGCTATAGGAGACGAAGATAGTGAGTGAGTGTGCTGAGTGACTGATTGAGTGAGTGAGTGAGTGAGTGAGTGAGAGAGAAAGTAATAGAAGCTTGGCTGGGACTTAATTAGTAGTAAAGAAGAGTAAAAGAGGTAGACCAGGATTGTACTTTTTCGCTTCTCTCGTCTCCGTTGTCAGGCAGAGGGGATACTTGTAATCGGATCTAAAAATGGAAAGAAGAGAGGAAGAAGCCTCGTATTGCATGAGCGAGATGAGAACATTTGTATATGAAGTTGGTAACACAAAACCCGGGTGGGAACACGATATGCGAACCGAAATAATAAACCAGTGAAACACTATCCTCTCTCCGCTCCATCTTTGCTAAGCCCCATTCGCCATGGCTCACGTATTATATTCCTCTTGTCTCCCGTGTGTATATGTATGCATGCGCATACACGCTGAGATAGCGAATGTGAGGAGACTATTACCGCATCCCACAGCATTGCTCCGCTCACGGCCATCCATGCTACATGTGTGCACAGTACACAGTAGTATCGTCTCCTCCGATCCTAGTATGTTTGGAGCTCCCGTACGCTTTAGATGCCATTAGGACTTTTAACTTCTGCTGCAACAACCGTAAATATTAAATACTATAGTAGTGTCGGCGGCATCAAGCTTTTCAAAAGCCCGTTACATTCTCCGTTATGAAACCGCATTCTTGTGAATTTGAATACCTTCGTATGGTGGATCACTGAAAGTAAATGCAGTTTAGTAGGGTCCCATTGAGCTACAAGGAAGCAGGTGCCCAGCCCTAAATGATGCCAATTTTAACAAGCTTCACCTAAGCCGCATGGCTAATTTCGCATTCTTCTCCGATTAAAATACCTGGATCTTGTCACACTACTGAAAGACGCGCTTCCAATGAACAAAAGTGCGTGGAAACTGCACGAAACTCAATGACATCACATGACCTCATGGCCCAATGCTTATTTTGTCAAAGTTTGCAGCCGGAGCAAAG